>PVIU01003363.1:0-147150 GCA_004026605.1 Ondatra zibethicus | reverse complement strand
ATATCTACATTAAGGGTGTCATTTTAGGATTGGCAAGAGTCTTGGCTCTAGAGGGGATCACAGGTGTCCACGGGGATGTCCCCAGCTAGGTACTTGGGCAGCAGAGGAGAAGGTGCCTGATCTAGCCTTGTCCCATAGTCACATTGATGAATATCTTGATCATCACCATAGAAATTTCGTCCGATGGATGGAGAAAGAGACAGAGACCCACATTCACATCAGAGCAATGGACTGAGCTCCCAATGTCCAGTCAAAGAGCAGAAGGTGGGAGAAGATGAGCAAGGAAGTCAGGACCGGGAGAGGCTGGTCCACCAACTGAGACAGTGTGCCTGATCTAATGGGAGCTCACCAAATCCTGCTGGACCAGGACTGAATGAGCATATGATCAAACCGGATTCTCTGAATATGGCTGTCAATGGGGGCTGACTGAGAAGCCAATGATAATGGCACTGGGACCTATCTCTTCTGCATGTATTAGCTTTTTGGGATTCTAGTCTATATGGATGCACACCTTCCTAGGCCAGGATGGAGTGGGGAGGGCCTGGGGCTTCCCACAGGGCAGGGTACCCTGCCCCCTCTTAAGGAAGCAGGGGGAGGGAGGATGTTTAGTGAGAGAGCGGGAGGGGACTGGGAGAAGGGGAGGAAGTGTAAATTTTTTGAATGAAAAATAAAAGAATATTTAAAAAAACACATCTCTACTAAATTAGAAAACTTTGTGAGAGCTGACTATATTTGAGATCTGATTTTTTTTCATTGTTTATTTTGTTGTTGTTGCTTGTTTTGTTTTTTTAATGTTGTACGCAGTACTGTTTAGTAAATTCTAAAAGAAGAATCCTCTTGGGGGGGAAAACTGTTCATCTTTTTACAAACCTATGCTGGGAGTTGAACAATATGATCCCCACTGACAGCTTGCTCACAGCACACTATGAGAATAATTCACTTATTATGATTATTTCCAGTTATAACTATTTTCCCACAAAGTAACTTCTGTTGTGTATCTAGATCATACTTTTTATCCATTTCCTCTAAGGAAATGTGGGTGGTACTGACAAATACCACATTCTCTAATTTATTGGGGTATAGATAGTTTACATATCTAGGTACATAAAATCATATATTTACGGGGGCATGAAGGAAGTAAATCTGTATGGGGTGTAGCAGACAGTGGGAAAGGTTAAAGGGGGAGGTTGGTGAATGGGAAGGAGTATACGTGAAAATAGCCTTATGTGACCTAGCCTAATAAAATTTAAAATATTTTTCTAAGGTCACTTGCCAATTTCAAATAGGGGTTTTGTGCTATAGGGGCAAGTTCACTTCAAGAAAGTGGACAGCTACCACTGTTCCATTACATGTGAAGGTCTAAAGATAACCACCCATAAACCAGGACAGAAGGCAGCCTGAGGAATTAAAAAGCATTTTGTTATCCTAAAAACAAGCCAATGTTGCTTTTATATGGTTTTACAGAAATAAATAAAAGAACATAAAAAGTACACTGTACTATAAGTTTTATTTTAAGTCTGTGTGATGACTCAGCTGTTAGAAGTACTTCCTCACAGACCTGGCACTCTGAGTTTGATCCCTGGATCCCACAAGGTAGCAGGAGAGAACTCCTCAGAATTGTCTCTCATTTCCATAAGCTATGTGTCTGACTGTATATACATACTCATTAAATTTTATATTTTATTTCATATTAAAATATTTTAAATAAGTAAATGCTACCAGATTGGTTTTAGCTTTTCTGTTTTGTTTTGTTTTTTCGTGTTTTTTTCAGGAACTAGCAATTAAACCCAATTAAACTTGCCTCATGTGTGGTAGGCAAGCGCCCTTTTAGAAATGGGTTAAGATATAAAAGCTAGCTAGGAATATGCCTCAGCCATTGGCCAAACAGAGTTGTAATTAATATAATTTATGTGTGATTATTCAGATCTGGGTGGCCAGGAAACGAAAGTGCAGTCTCTGTTTACAAATAGCAAGTGCCCTTTTACCTTTGTCTTTTTCTATTTTGTTGTTCAGATCTGGACTGACCTGGTTTATTTTGTTTTATTTTAAAAGGGGTCTTCCTAAGATGCCTGACTTAGTTACTTTTCTATTGCTGTGCTAAAACACAACCAAGACAACTTACAAAAGAGTTTATTAGAGGCCTAGAGTTTCAGACGGTTAGAGTCCATGACCATCATGACAGGGAACATGGCAGCAGGCAGGGGTGCATGGCACTAGAATAGTAGCTGAGAATTTATGTTTGATCCACAAGCGTGAGGCAGAGAGAGCTAATGATAATATGAACTTTTGAAATCTAAAATCTTACCTCTTGGCATAACTCTTCCAACAGGCCATACCTCCTAATCCTTGACAAACAGTTCCACCAACTGGGAACCAAGCATTAAATATATCAACCAATAATGGTCATTCTTATGTAAACTACCACATTCCCCAAATTAACCTCAAAAAAATTGTAATCCTGCTGGGTATGGTGGCACAGGCATTTAATACCATCATTCAAAGAGGCCAGTGTGATCTACAATGCAAATTCTAGGATAGCCAGGAATACACAGAAGACCCTGTCTCAAAAAAATGAAAAAAAGTAATCCTCTACCCTCAGTCTCTGAAGTAACAGCCATTACAGGTATATAACACCAATCCTGGCATAAGCTTTCACATATATGGGAAAATTAAACTTGATTAGAGAATAAACATTCAATTCAGTTGGCTGGCTGTCAAGTATGAGAAAAACCTCAACAACTTGTTCATATTGCCACCCAAGAAGACACTGTTGACTTGGAATCTAGACACAACACCTATAATAATTACCATTTACAAAATACCTATGTATTTAAAATACTCTACAAAACTCTGTAAGGTAGCTATTATCCTCATTTTATGGAAATGAAAACAGAAAGAGGATAGTTAAGTAATGTGTCCAATGTCACATGTAAATAAATAGCTGAGATAAGACTCAAAGCCAATCTACCTGATTCCTGAAAACCTGCTTTCCTCGTGGAATCATGGTTCTCAAAAAAAAGCACAGAAATAACAGCTAATATTTATTGAGTGTTTATTTTGGACTAAAAACTTTACATTCTATTTTATGAAACTCTAATACAACCCAGAATTAATATTAATACATTTCTTTAATAAATAAATAAGAAAATGTTAAATGGCACCTCAAAAATTACATGGTTAGTAAGGCAATCAATCTGACCAAATGAAATAACCTGTGATACTTTATTTTCATAAGAGATATAGCCAGACTGAAGCAATAGAGGTTGTGCATATTTTAAGCACCCCGTCTCTCTCTCTTTCTCACACACACACACAAACACACACACACTACTACTACTAGAATTTACTGAGTTGAAGTTTATTTTATAGCAGAGACTATATTATATACACTTCTTTTTCATGAAATTCCTCATAGAATTACAAGATGAACTGCAGAATTTTACATGTCTACTTTTTACACAGAAAACACAGCTATCACCTTAAAGGGAATGAGAGTTTATTCTAGAGCCATTTTGAGTGATCAAAGCCAGGGAACACAGATTTAGGTTACCCCAAAATCAATGTTCCAATGTAGAAGCTGTTTCATGAAGTTTTATAGTTTTACAAAACAAAGAAAGTCATGAATCAAGGCAAATTCAAAATACACTGATGTGTACATCAGTGAGAAAGTCACAGCAAGATGGGGGACCTTCTCTATAGGGCCTCTGATGCTGCCTGATGATATTCTTAGCCTTTGGGTTGGGGGATGCTAGTGGTCTTAATAGATTTCAAAAGGGTTTTATCTATTTAGTCACAGGCTGTTCCAGCAAGCTCAAAATAGATTAGTGGACACACTGGCAAGGTGATCACAGCAAGATGTGGGGGAGCTTTTATATAGGCTTCAGTCTCTCTGAAAACATTCCTAGCTTCTGGGCTGATAGACACTAGAAGCCTGCTAAGTTAATAGATTTCAAAATCTTTTTATCTATTAGTCACAGAACGTTAGGTCCCAACACAGAGGAAGGTAAGGAATGATTCGAGGGGTTGAAGTTATCCCAAGATAAGGTAATTAGCCCAGGACTTGGAACATCCCAGTCACTCCACATCACTGCAGCTCTAATCAGTCTTTGTAGATACAACTTCTTTCCAAGAATTTTCATCAGCATTTTTCAGTTAACACATATTTCTTGTTTGCCATTTCAATGACTTTTTAAGATAGAGAAAAAATAGCCTACATCCCAAAACAAGCAGCCTGCAATATCTTAAAACAGAAAATTACTATGTTCCACACTCTTAACAATTGTGTAATCTTCCTTGATCTTTGAGTACAAATGTATCAGCAGTCTTCTTGATTAACTCTGCTTTTCCATTAGTAAACACAGTCAACCACAGTAGTTGCTATTTATTATTCAAGTTACCATCTTACTATATGTCAGTTGCTCATCCAGGAGCTTCCTATTTCATCACTGGATTATGTGTTAAATTAAGGGCGAGAGATAATGCTCATTAACAGAACACTGGCCTAACAAACATAAGGCCCCAGGTTCACTCCCCACAACACAGACAGGAAGGGAGACAAGCAGAGGAAGTAAGGACTAAAAGAAGGACTGACTCACCCAAGAACAACAAAAGTCTAGGTCTATTACAAAGTGGCAATCTTTGTATCATGTTCTATTTTCTTTTTTTTTTTTAAGTGAAGAGTTTTGTTGAGATCAAGGGAAGGAGGGGGGAGAGAGAAAGAGAGAGAGACCTGCTTGACTCTTCAGAAGAACAGCAGGAAGAGAGTCCATGTTCTATTTTAAAATATACAGAATTAGAAGATGTTAATAGCCTAAAGGTGATGATGGAGACAGAGCATACCTATATTGAGGTTAAAAGTAGGAATGATTTGGGAATGAGAAACTAGTCACTTCATCTTTGAAACATCTGATTAACCCTTAAATGACTATTTAAAAAGAAAAAGTGCAAGAATATAGGGCACTGGATAAAGTAAAAATTTCTGTAAATTATATCTAATTACATCTGCCCAACCTTGAGATAATGGAATAAATAACTATGAGATAACAGAGCAAATAACTATGATGTATTATAGTTCTTAATTGTGATCTCAAAAATGGAAGAAAAATACTGGTGCAAAGGACACCAAAGATTTTTAAGGTATATACCATGAATTCATTCAAACATTTACTATTAAGTCTGTCATGTATACTACTTAATACTATAAGCTGGGAATATGAATAGGAATTCTCCTATAGACTCTTTAGGGAATAGTACCTATAACAAATTATCATATATACCTTGTGGATTGTTTTCTCTTTTTAAAAAATCAAGAAAACAATTTCGGCTGGGCGGTGGTAGCCCATGCCTTTAATACCAGCACTTGGGGCCAGAGGCAGGAGGATCTCAGTGAGCACGAGGCCAGCCTGGTCTACAAAGTGAGTTCCAGGACAGCTGGGACTGTCACATAGAGAAACCCTGCCTAAAAATAATAATAATAATAATAATAAAAATAAAAAATGGAACTTCCACAACATTCTCCTCCAGCTTTCCACAAACATTAAGCCATATAGAACAAACCCTTTGTCTTGGTCTCTTACTGAATATGAATATATAAAATAAAACTCAGTTCAAGGTCAGCCTAATCTACACAGCATTCAGAACAACCAGAGCTATACACACATGGGGCGGGAGAGAGGAAGGTATCAAAATTAAATAAAGAATCATAAAATGAGACTCTCTCCCAAAACAGGACTAAAAATAAAAATACAGTACAGAAAGAATCCATCTTTGAGAAGTTGAATAGAACTCCGAGTTCCTTAACTTGCACTGCAGGTTATAAATCATGTATCTTCTATATGAGGTTATATAAATGCAATAATTTTGTATGCATCATTAAATCTATAACCCCTTTCAAGGCAGGCACGGTAGCACATACCTATACTTCTAGCACTTTGGAGACAGAGGCAGTAGGATCAGGAGGTGGGTCATGCTCAACAACACAGGGGTTTTAAGGCCAACCAGGGAAAGAGGAGACTCAGTCTCTTAAAAAATAAAATAATTTCAAGCTCTCGAGAAAGAACCATTATAGTCTGATGAACTTCACACCAGATGAGATTATCTTATCTCAAGGCTCTCACAACAACCATCATAATAACAATTTTTATTCTGTACTCAAGTGGATTTTATAAACATAAGATAAATAAAGACATTAAGAGAATCTAGTTAAGCTGGCCGGTGGTGGCACACACCTTTAATCCCAGCACTCGGAGGCAGAGGCAGTCAAATCTCTGTGAGTTCGAGGCCAGCCTGGGCTACAAGAGCTAGTTCCAGGACAGGCTCCAAAGCCACAGAGATACCCTGTCTCAAAACACCAAAAGAGAGAGAGAGAGAGAGAGAGAGAGAGAGAGAGAGAGAGAGAGAGAGATTATCGAGTTATACTAAGCTCTATTCTAACCTTGAAAATAAATCCCATTATAAAAATTATAAAATGTTTAAAATAATATAAGTAAAGTAACCTAGTTAGTTCCCTCTGTAGCTAACATCACACTTTAAGGTCACTCAGCTCTGTATAAGATCCAGGGCTTGATCCCTAGCACCAGGCAAAAAGAAAGAAGGAAGGAAGGAAGGAAGGAAGGAAGGAAGGAAGGAAGGAAGGAAGGAAGGAAGAAAAAAAGCAAAGCAAGCAAGCAATAGTTAAAATTTGAAATATTAAAAGCACTTAAGTCTAAAAGTTTTGTCACAAATATACAAATATGATTTAATAAATTTAAAGTTACTATGCATTATCTCATGCTACTTTTATTTATGCTAGAAAGATAAATGCTGTTTTCTTCAAGCCATTTTTTAAAAGATCTGATACTCAGTTTAACTAAAGGCACTTCTTTTAGTTGAGTTACTTACAGAGAGATAATACCACAGTAAATACTTATTTCTGCCATAAGAAACACAAAACAGGTTATAAGTACAAAATAAAACAAATGATTTCTCATAATAAGTAATAGACCCAGATAGTAAGTGTATAGCCACATAGCAATGATGCTGCATGAGAAACACTTTTTCAGGTATATACCTGAGGACTTCACAATGATAAACCAACCCAAACACAAAGTAAAAAGGCATTTTCCCACTAAATTCCCTAATTATCTTCCTAACAGACTGCAAAAAGACTTGCAAAAAGACGGTTTATTAACCTAAGACAGAAATTCCTTACTGCTTCAGATTCACTAACTTTACCCACAGTGCTAGGGATGAAACCCAGAGCCTCACAAACACTTGATACATACATTCGTCACTAATGGATATGTTAGATATCCTGCTCCTGAACAAAGGAACTGAAATAAAATTTTATGTATTTTATATCAAAATTATCTTTCTTGTTAAGTAGCTTTCCCCCTATTTAACACATAAAAATTACACATAGATGTGACATTTTAATATTACAAAATCACCATCTTTTCTTCAACAGGAAAGAGTTCTCAAGATAAAAATACAGAAACCAGCACAGCAAACTCTTCAAGTAAACTTCCCTTTAAGTATCAGGAAGTAACTTGCCTCCCTCCAATCTATGCTTCTCTCAGCACCTTAAACTGTTTACTTACATGTGTAATTAGCAATTTGTGCCTAAAATGCTAGGTATTATCAACCTTCCATTATAACCCAAGTACAGCACTTTGATAACGCCTACTGTAGTAAATCAGTAACAGAAAATAAGGTTTTATGAAAAGCAAAAGATGAAGCTTTTTCAACTTTTCATACTCTTGTCAAAACATGTCAAACTTCTATAAGCCAAGAACACATTTCAATTTCCTCCTTTGAGAGAATGACGAAAATAACAGCAGGAGGTTTAATGCAGACAAGGAAACCTGGGAAGGCACACAGTAAATTATTTCTATCACGTACTTTTTAGAACCAAATCCATAAACTATAACTATTCCAAAAAGAAATTCAGAATTTTTTCCTTAAAGAATACATTACTACCAGAAATCACAGACCCGTATGACTTCTAGCATCAAACAAACTAGATACAACTAAATGTGTACTTTAGATGGTCTCTGTTTCTAAAGTAGTGAAACTGTTTACTATGCATACACAACTCTTGTTGTTGTTGTTGTTATTCCAAGTCAGGGTTTCTCTGTGTAGCCCTGACTGTCCTGGAACTCACTCTGCACACCAGGTTGATTTTGAACTCAGAGATCTGCCTGCTTCTGCTTCCAGAGTGCTAATATTAAAAGTAAGTGTCACCGCATATGAAACTCTGTTGGTTTTTTGTTGGTTGGTTGGTTTTAGGGTTTTGTCTTGGTTTTTGGTTTTTTGAGACAGGGTTTCTCTGTGTAACAGTCCTAGCTGTCCTGGAACTCGCTTGTACACCAAGCTGGCCTGAAACTCTCTCTGCCTCCCAAGTGCTGGGATTAAAGGCCTGTGTCACCACATATGAAACTCTTAGTGGAGCACTACAGGATCTTTGCTAATGCACCTGGGTAAATGAATGCACAGCAAGTGGCCAGTGAACAAATACGTACTAGACAGTAAGCATCGGCAAGACATTTAAGTCAGATCAATGTTTGTAAATTTGCTATATCCTATTATTAATAACCCACTTTTCACACTATCCACAAGCTAAAATGACACCACTATTTACCGCATCATATATATCAAAATATATTGTTTACCTTAAATACACACATTTCTTAAAACTTGTATTTCAAATGACAAAACAGAACATGTAGACTAATGCATAGTTGTCTCATATACTCCCTTTCTCCAAACGATAAAGAATAGTCCCATGATTTCATTCTCACAGGAAAATCAAACCCTACAGTCAGCACTCCACATTATGTTCATTTTTTCAAATGTATAACATAAGGGCTTATGTAACAGCATGCCATAAAGGCAATTATAGCCTTTTAATTTCATTAAATGAGTAGCTCAAAGAAACAGTAACAATTTTGAGGAAAAATTTTTTCCATTTTAATGGCATAATTTAGAAATTTAGCAATCGTCAAAACTATGTGTTGAGATGTGGCACCTCTCAACACATGATTTTTTAAAGATTTAATATTTAAGGTTTTTTAAGTATTTTTTAAAGATTTAATCATTCGGGCTGGAGAGATGGCTCAGTGGTTAAGAGCGCTGACTGCTCTTCCAGAGGACCCGGGTTCAGTTCCCAGCACCCACATGGCAGCTCACAACTGTCTGAAGATCCAGTTGTAGGGGATCTGACACCTTCACACCAATGCACATAAAATAAAGTTAAATAAACCATAAAAATATTTTTTAAAAAAAGATTTAATCATTCAATAGCCATTGATTCAAAGTAGGTCCCCCAAACCACATTTACTAATTACTATTTTATTACTACTATTTACTTATTTCTAATAATCTAAAAATTCTGGTATTTTAATTATCTTTCAGTTTACATTTACAACAGTCACTTAACCAATTTTATTCTGAGTGTACAAGTGGAAGACTACATTCAAAAAGAGCAAATAATTTGTTCTAGGTTACCAAACCTAAGTAAAAATTGAATCCAGATTTGAGGCAGACAATTTACTTTCACATCTGCCTCCTGCAATGGCGACCTGCCCACTGGACAAGTATATATCTCAAGTCTAATTATTGTCTGGGGAGAGATTTGCACAAGTGGTTTTAAACACGCCTGCCCAGCTCCCTGCCCAAGATTTTCAGCCGACATGCCAGCAACAATAAAGGCATCATGAGCCACTGCAGTGAGAACCTCTACTCTCCGTTGCCCTGTCTCTATGTGGGATTCTCACTTGTTGGAAGGAATGGAGTACTGGCATCCTTACCACATTTTCCAACTCACCTTTACCCCACACATCTGGCTTCTGTGACTTGAATGTCCCCTCCAAATTATGTCAAATTTTAATTGCCATTTTAATGATATTAAAGGATGAAACCTTAATTAGGTCATGAGGATTCAGCCTTCACTAATAGGTTAAATGTCATTATCTCAGGAGTGGGCTAGTTACCTTAAGAGTGGGTGAGTTATAAAGTGGGAGAGACTGGAGTCCTTTTCTTCCCAATCCTCCTGTACTTACTCCATGTGATACCTTCTGCCATTTTATGACAGAAGAAGGCAGCCCTCACCAGATTAGGTCACTCCATCTTGGACATTAAAGATACTAAAACTGTAAATCGCAGAAATCTCTTCTCTTTATTAATCAATGTCTGATACACTATAGCAGCTTTCTGTGTTTGATCTTAGTTAAGAGCTTTAAGGGTGAAGAAACGACTTAATTGGCCTTTCCAACCTCCACCTGACAGTGTGGTTATAGCGAAATGGTGTCTAAAATGAAGAGGTTGTCCCTAATAAAACACACTGCCAACATCAAAGGAAGAAGGAACAGATGTTGTCATTTAAAAGTAAGCCAGTAACATAATTTTTATGTTTATTTGCAAGGCTTCATTATAAACTTACTTACATGTTTAATAAAACTTGTTTACATGTTTTATTTTATTATTTTTTCTAAGTATGGGTGTTCTTCCTGAATGTATGTTTGTGCACCACGTGCATGTAATACTGTTGGAGGCCATAAGACAGTGGGTATCAGATCCTCTAGCACTGAAGGTAGAGATGGTCAGAAGCCACTTTGTGGGCACTAGGAATCAAACCTGGGTCCTCTGGAAGAGTCATTACTCCAGCCTCATAAATCTATTCTTGAACATGCATTTACTTGACTATAAAATCTTCAAACTACTTGTTTTAATATTTTGAATATAATGAAAAGGATTAAGTCAACATCACCTGATTTTGTTACTCTCAAAAATTAGATGGTCTACAAGTGCATTCAGTCCTACAACCTAACATTTATAATCTGGCCCATCTTTCCTTTGTTTATTTTCCAGGCTCGCCTCAAACTCACTGTTCTCTTGCCTTAGCCTCCAGAGTTCTAAGAATACAGATGTTAGCTACCATAGTCAATTCTTTCCCTGTATCCATGAAGGAACCTTTCTAAACTTTTACTTACTCTGGTGAGCTAAATCTGATTGTTTCCCTGGGTAGTAACCACTCCAGACTTGTCTCTAGTTTTGCACAAACTTCTATAGTTATTCTCTACACATCTTCTAGCATTATTCCACTCATGGCTAGTAAAAGCAAAGAGGGCAGAAAGCAAGCTGGCCATAATGCACCAGTGAGATCAAACATAAGACCAGGGCTAACACCAAGGAGAAAAGAAGCAAAGGGAACACGAGAGAGAATGGTGAAAGTGGTTAATCAATATTTAATGATCAGCCAGTACATGATCTCTTCCCAAATAAGTATAGGTACTCAGTATTAGCTCAGTTTATAAGAACAGCAAACACTAATTTTGCACATGGTTACACTACAGAGACCAAGAATGTAAAGTTTCATGATATAAATGGCCCGTTTGTTTTTTTTTTCTCAAACCAGCAACATATATCCCCATGCACAAAATGAAACACACTGGAGACAACAAGGAAGAGAAAGTGGATGCTAAACTTGTCATTTAGTTTCAGATCTCTGCATTCATTCTAGTTCCAAAATTAATGGACAAGCAATGTTTTTTTTTCTTTCAGTAACTAGAATATTTCTGTGTTTATATAAACAATACAAAACAAATATAAAATTCACAGAAATTTTTAAAAATTTTATGACATATTCAAACTGTTATAAGGTACACCCCAAAATGTATGCCTACTTTCCTCTGCCTTACACATTCTTTACTCATGTGTAAGAAAAGCACTGTACGGAAACTGAAAGAGAAGCTGCAAAATGTAGTAATTATGTGTTTGGATGGTGGTGGTGCATGCCTTTAATCCCAGCACTTGGGAGGCAGAGGTAGATGGATCTCTGTGAGTTTGGGGCCAGTCTGGTCTACCAAGGGAGTTCCAGGACAGCTAGGGCTACACAGAGAAACCTTGTTTTGGAGGGAAAAAAAACTGGAATGTTGTGGAATATTACTTTAACTAGGCAAAGATGTGTTACATTTGTTTATGCTGCATTTGTTTAATGATGTAAAGATGTGTTTCTCTGTCTGTCTAAGGCACCTGATTAGTCTAATAAAAAGCTGAATGGCCAATAGCTAGGAGTAGATGGACAGGCAGTGCTAGCAGACAGAAAGAATAAGTAGAAGGAGGAATCTAGGCTTGATATAGCAGAGAGAAGAGACACCCAGGGCCAGTCAACTGACAGACACACAGACAGGGAGTATGACATACAAAAGGAAAGAAAGGTAAAAGGCCCAAAGGCAAAGCATAGATGAAAAGAAACAGGTTAGTTTAAGGTTTTTTTCTTTTTTTTTATTACTTAAAAAAAAAATATCAATCCAAATTCCCACTCCCTCCCCTCCTCCCACTCCCCTCCCCCTCCCTCCACAAACCCTCCCACCCCACCCTACTTCCAATCCTAAGAGAGGGCCTTGCACCCCGCCCTGAGAAAAGTCCAAGGCCCTCCCTACAACATCTAGGCCGAGCAAGGTTTACATCCAAAGAGAATAGGATCCCAAGAAGCCAATACATGCCTTAGAAACAAATCCCAGTGTCACTATCAGTAGCTCCTCAGTCTGCCCCAACTGTCAACCCCCTTTAGAGTTGACTCCCAGTTCAGTTGGAGTTGGTGAGCTACTATTACTTCAAGCAAACTATCTCAGTGGATGAACCTCTCATGGTCTTGGATTCCTTGCTCATACTCTCACTCCTTCCACTCTTCAACTGGATTTTTGGAGCTCAGTCCAGTGCTCTGATGTGGGTCATTGCCTCTGTTCCCATCTGTTATTGGACGAAGATTCTAAGTTTAAGTTTTAAGATAGGGCCGAGCATTCCTAACTAATATTAAGTCTCCCTGTCTTTATTTGGAAGCTGGTTGGTGGTCCAGAGAAAATCTACTACACTGGAACCTTCAACTTTTCCAATGATCATCATTTCCTTTACACTATGTATACATTTGTTTAATTCCTATTCTTACTCAAATACTGAGCATGCGATATATTTATGTCTAGCTCAATCAACTATTTCCCCTATGATAACAAACATTTTCAGTCCTCTAAAAGGTATTATTAAAAGTTACAGGGAATATAAAACAGCATGATGAGGTTTAAAGAATGGATTAAACACTGACATTTCAAAGACAAAATTAGGTTCTGTCTAGTAAGATCACTCCAATTAAAAAGATTTGAACTATAGTGTATAATCCCTACAAATAAATACCAAACCCAAATCCACTTTATAGCTAATGGGATTTGAAAGGCTAATTCCTTCACCTATAGTAGAGAAGCATTATGCAGACTTAACATACTGATAAACATTAAACTCTTACTGCATACAATTCTTTATAGAAAGTATACCCTGGCAAGTCAATATTTGACCATTCAAAAACAACACCTTAAAAGAAAAACCTTTATTGATAATGTCTTTAATTCTGTCCTCCAACACAGCTCACTAATAGCAACAGATATTAAGATGTAACAAAACAGAATTGCAGAATGAGTGTAGCTTGGATTATCTGGACCTAGTTTTATACTATCTGGTTCTCCAGAGAACAATAAAGTATTACATTTTATAGTCAGAAGAACAACTTTAATTACATCTGGGGGATCTATGATTATTAATTGCCTCTGACCTTCCTAGATTTTTAAAACATCCCATAAGATGATTAGAACTCTCAACATAGTATTAATTTTAAAGTGTATGAATATTTTTAAAGCATAAGCATTTACCCCATTTTAAGTTTCTGTTAATTTTAGTATAAAATTTGTATGCACTCCAATATTAGGATATGAAATTCTTAACATCTCATATTTTATTAAATATAATATATAGTTGAATATACACATTTCCATTTTAAAATATTCTATAGGCTGCCAATAACATGACTAATTTTATTTGAATTTTAATTAATACCCCCTTAGTGCTTGATACGTTGTATGTAGTTAATAAACATTAATAAACTTATGTTTTTTTTAAAGTTGTATTGTTAGTATATACATGTGTATATGGGTGCCTATGGAAGCCAGAACAGAACATCAGATTGTCATGGGATAGTAAACTAATCCAACCACTCTGAAAATAAAAGCAGAAAATCTTCGAAAAGCTTAAAATAAATCCACCATATGACTGATCTATACTACTCCTCAACATATGCCCAAAGGGTTAAACATCCTATTCCAGATACTTGCTCAGTCATGTTCATTGTTGCTCTATCCAAAGAGCAACCAAAAATTCCTTAAACTAGCAATAGACAACAAAAATGTGGTACATATACACTATGAATACCATTCAGCTCTAACAAAAAATGTAATCATGTAACTTGCAGGTAAATGGATGGAACTAAAAAAGATCATGTTGAATGAAGTAACTCAGAACAAGAAAAACAAACTTTGTATGTCATCTCATATCTAAGTTCCTGGCCCCCAATCTTCAGATTGAGTATGTAACCTAGATTACTGAAGAAACCAGGGAAGTAAAAAGGGACCACTGCATGAGTGGTGGTTGTAAGAAGGAACAATAGAGAGAGGAATAGCAGAGTACAAGTGATCTGATGGGGAAAATAGGAAACATGAGGGGGTTTTAATTAAGGAGGGTAAAAATAAACACAAGAGGAGAGAGGATAAGTTAATAGTAAAGATGTCTGAAAAAATCACAAGGAATCACATTATTAACTATCTAAAAATACCCAGAATACATGTAAGTCTGTATATACATATACATACAGAATTTAAATGAGATTTGGGGTAATAAGGCTCCCCAAGAGTCATAAATTATCTAACAAAGACCCCAATACCAGGCATGAAAAGCCTTCTTTTAGGGTGTTGATCAGGGCTGTCAAAGATATTGTAGGCTATTGCTGCTGCCCGTGGCTACCCTACAAGAGGTGGAAAGTAGTCTCAACTGCTGAAGACACCATGCACTTCAGAGCTGTATCTAACCTGAAAGACTCCTTCCTAAAGATTGGCTTTCATGTTATGGAGGATGCAGTAGTGGAACACATACCAGTTAATAACCAACAACTCTCTAATTAGACTTAAGAACCACTCAACAAGAGGTAAACCATGCATGATACTGGAAATCTAGTCAATTACCAAGGGCTAATGAAGTCAAAATCACAGATCTTGCAGGATAACCTACAAACAAATGTTACTAAACCCATAAATACATTCCAAATATTTATCTTTATGTTATACCCAAATTCCGGAACCCAAATCACCACCACGAAATAAATTCTGATGCACAAACACAAAGAGTCTTTATTCATGAGTTACTTAGGTCCCTCCATCCCTCTGAAGAGGCAGCAGCAGCCCTAGGAACAGTGCAGAAGCAGCAGAAAATGGAGGTTTATATAGGGGCAGAGGCTGGGGAAATTCCCACCCTCAGGGCTTGTGATTGGCTGTCCCCTAGTGGCATGAGGGGAATCCCAGATGTTGAGGCTTGGGCTTGGCTGCCCTCAAATGATGTAAAGGGACCTTCCTGAGGGGAATTCCCAACTGCCAGTAACTACCTGAGGTTCTGATTGGTCCATTTTCCCTGCTCAGGGACTGGCTGGTTTCAAGTGAGGGGCAGAAATGGCTCTGTTTCTGGGGTCAAACTGCATTTCTTTTTCTGGTTCTTTCTACCTTTTTAATCCTAATCTTGGGGTCAAGGCAAATATCTTTGGTATGCCCTGAACCTAGGAACTTAGTACGTTCTTTTGGTCCTAGTTTCATGGTTGGGGGCTTTTCTCCGGCTCTAGGTTTGGGGACAAAGTGTCTCTTCTTTCTGGCTCTGGTCCAGTTTCCAGATTGTGTTTCTTTCCCTGGGTAGGTGCTTGGAGCCTAGCCATTCAGGGTCTATGTGGGAGCTGCAGATCAGGGATTTTCTAGGGCCAAGGTCTCTCACTTTTACCCATAGATAAATGGAGTTCTCAACTCTCATCAAAAAAACTTTGTTTTGTAACAGAAAGAGACTATCACAGAAAACCACTACCGATCAAAATGCAGAGATGTGTAGCCGAGTTCCAAGTAATACATCGACAACACAACTCTTGCACCTAAAGCTCAGGAAACATCTTGAAAGCAGGCAGAAAGACTATAAGAGCCAGAGGAACAGGAAGTTTGCTGTGAGATTGTATCACCTAGAAGTATCAAAGAAGCTACCCTCATGAAGTCTTACCAGCATAGCTGCCTAAATGTGACCTGACTGAACAAAGATGACAACAACAAAAATGCTGATGTAGAAGGGGAAAGTTCACTAGGTCTCAATCCTAAACAAAGAACTATAGGAAACTAGGGATACTGAGAGCAGCAGAAAGTCTTCCCCAAGGAAGAGCACACCAACTGGTTAATCAATATCAAATGGTTTGTTAGATTCCTGCACTGTACTGGCGTGGGTGACCCCCCAGTCTCCGACAGAGCCTACAGGCTGGAGCTACAGTGTCCTTGACACCTGACCCCTCCTCTCATCGCCTCCACTAGAGCCGCCTTACACACTGTTGAAGCTGCACATTAGGCCACTGAGTGTTCAGAGTCACTGGCATTTTCCAAGGGTCACTGGCAACACAGCAGCGAGATGGTCACCAGGGGAACAGCTAGCCGCACACCAGCGGCACAGTGGCAGCACACCAGCAGCACAGCAGGAACACAAAGGTGGCACAGCAGATGCACACCAGCAGCAGGCTGAAGATATAACATGATCAGCTTTGAAAATATATGGGTACGCCCACTGAAACAGTCTGCCTGAGCTAATGGGAGCTCACCAACACCAGATGGAGTGGGAAGGAACAAGCATAGAACCAAACTAGTCCCTCTGAATGTGGCTGACAGTTGCATGGCTGGGGCAGACTGAGAGGCTACTGGCGGTGGCACCAGGATTTATCTTTAGGGCTTGTACTGGCTCTTTGGGAACCTATTCTCTTTGGATGGATATCTTGCTCAGCCTAGATATAGTAGGGAGGGCCTTGGACCTTCCCCAAAGCAATGTGCCTTACCTTCTCTGAGGATTGGATAGGGGTGGGGTGGGAGAGTATGTGGAGGGAATGGGAGTGGGAACTTGGATTCGTACATATAATGAAAAAAGATAGTTTTTAAAAAAATTAAATTAAAAAGAGAAAAATATATACATATCAAGTAACACTATATGGACTGAGTAGGTTGTATTTATATATTTAAGAACACACACACACACCAAATTAAACAAAAAGAGGCCATGAAATTGAATGAGATCAACATGGGTACATGGGAGGAGTTGGAGAGAGGAAAGGGAAAAAGAAAATAATGTAATTACAATTTCAAAATATATAATAAGAAAAAAAGGTGAAGCAAATTGAGCACCAGCATTCATTTCTTTCTGTTTCCTGACAATGTCAGCCTCCTCACAGTATCATGAATTCCCAGCCATGATGGACTGCACTCTTACATAAACCTTTCCTTCCTGCCTTATGTCACTTTTGTCAGGTATTTTGTCACAATGAGAAATGTAACTAATATGAGTACATAAAACCAGTAAGCCTTGGCCCAATATCAAAGCCTAGATTTTTTTGAAAGGTACACCTAGATTTCAATGTTTAAAAATATACATATACACCTATCTATGCACACACATAAGCACACATGTATATATGTATATGATACATTTCCTACTTTAAACAAGTTTTTTAATTAACAAAAACATAAAAAAAATTTCCTCTCTTACCCTATATATATATCTATTATCAGTGGAGGTACAACTGGATACTAAAATGGCCAAATACAAAGAAAAATAAAATAACACAGGTAATGACAAATTACAGAGTCAGCCTGTGAATAACTGAGCTGAAAAATTCTTCTACAGTCAAGAGAACAGGATCATGCAGAAAAGACTGTGAACTGCTGAAAGTATAACCACAGCATTACTTTTTCACACTTTTTGTTTGTTTTTGTTTTTTCAAGACAGGGTTTTTTTCTGTAGCTTTGGAGCCCTTCCTGGACTTTTTCACACTTTTAAATTTTTAATTACATTTATTTCAGCATGTGTATGTGTGTGCATGTATATGTTTGGATGCAATGGTGCATGTGTGGAGGTCAGAGTGTAACTTACAGGAGTCAGCTCTTTCAACCATATTGGTACCAGGAAATGAACACAGGTCATCAGGCTTGGGAGCAAGCACCTTTACCTGCTGAGCCACCTCACCAGTCACAAATGTATTATTTTAAATGAAACACTAATGTCAACGTTTCTCAAAGAAACAAATCTTTTTAATCCCTTAAACGCCCTGTAGTTTTTAAGCAGCTGACTATAATTTTCTCCATCATTACACTTATTCAGCACACTTACTTACTGAACAGTCTTTAATACTAGATCCTTAAGTTACATCTCAAGACTATAAGGCATCTCCAAGCCTCCTCATATTTCTCAGACACTCTCATGGGTAACAAGAGGGCAAACAGTATTGAGAAATCCTCCCCAAATTTCTCATTTCTAGAAAATGCAGAGGAGTCTATAAGTGCAAAGAAAACAATCATAGTAAAATATAACAAAGAGGAGGAGGCTAAAGAAAGAAAGGCTGCCATTGCTACAGTACCCTAACCCTCTCTGAGCTGTGGAATGACTTTCCATATCCCTCTGGTTGACCACCTTAAAGCAGACATTTTTGTCATTTGAGTGCCAAAATTTAAAGACAGTTAGATATCTTTAGTTACCACATTGGAGAGAGAGGTGTTTGTGGTGGTTAATATTAATTACCAACAGGATAAGATTTAGAGTATCATGAAACAAACTTCTGTGTGTACCTGTGAGGGATTACCCAAATTAGGTTCACTGAGGTGGGAACATGAGGAGTACCATTCCATGGGTTGGGATACTGGACTGAATAAAAAAGGAGAAAGAGAGCTGAGCAGCAAAAGCATTCACTAATGACACTCTGCTTCCTGACTATAAATGCAAAGTGACCAAGCTGCCTCCTACACCTGCCACCACACCTTCCCTGTCATGACCAACTGTGGAAAGCCAAAATAAACCCTTCCTTAAGTTGCTTTTGTCAGGGACTCCATCATAACAGTGAGAAAACTATTTGACCTGCTGAATACTTTAATACAAATACTTTAATAGACTTCCCTTCAAAAATTAAATACAATGTCTCCATCACCTTGAGTGCAGGCTGACTTAGTGACTTTTTTTTTTCAGACAAGATTTCACTACGTGCCTCTGGATGACCTTGAATTCTATGGTGAGAAGGCTGAATTTGAACTCATAGCAATCTGCCTTCCTTCTGCCTCCAAGAACAGGATGTGGAAATGGTAATATAGCTTTGTAGTAGAGTACTTTTCCTGCTAGTATGAGACACTGGGTTTGATCACTGATACCACAAAAATAAATAAAAATATACAATACAGAACATGATGTGGAGAAAGCAATACTGTAATGCTGGTCTGAGTTAAGCAAGCTATCCTGTTCAGATTCACTCAAGTCGCATCAGTGTGAGATCTTCATCATGAGAATTTGAGTATCCAAGCATGATGCTCTGGGCATCTCCAGTCACACAACTCTAAAACACATTTATATAAAGAGCCTTAGAATATTGCACAAGAGATGTTTCACAAAAACATTAAATAACTTCAGTAACTTCAGTCCATTTTTCTGTTTCTGTGTTTGTTCTGAGACAAGGTCTCACTATGTTGCCCTGATTAGCCTGGAACTTCCTATATATGAGGCCTGAACTCAGAGAGATCTGCTTGCTTTTGCCTCCGAGTACTGAGATTAAGTGTATGCCACCATGATACCTAGTTTCCTTCTTAAGGAAAAAAATAAAGCTCCTAAGAAAATGTATGTGGCCATACTGAGAAAGGGCAGTTAGAGAAATCAAAACAGCCAGCGTTACATAGTGAGACCCTGTGTTTAAAAAAAAAAAAGATACATTTATAAGGAAGACATGTTTTGTCATTTTAATTTCTTGAAACAACTCCAAAATGTGACGAAAGATTCAATCCAGTGAAGTAAGACACACTGAGGCAGGATGTTAGAAAAGAAACTGACTGGAAATGTTTAGACTAAGAACTACATTCCAGCTTCAAAAACCTCTTGAAAATGTTCACCGCCTACACTGTAATTTTTTATTTAAGGGTCTTACCTTTTCATTCATCTACTGACTAAAACCTCAAACCAGCCATCTTTCCCTGAGAGTCAGTGCTGAATAGCCTTTACAGTAAAAACTCTTAATCTCTAACCAAAAAGCATATTGTAATCTCAATTTCTTTTCCTAGGATTGCTAGGATAGACAGGAACTCACTCACACTCGTTTTTACAGGCTGAGGGATACCATTAAGATCATTTATTAACTTTCTCTTTACAAACATGAGGAAAGAGTGGAAACATTCTACTCCATCTCCTTCATTCATCTCTCCTTTCCCTTTTCTGAACCTTCTCAACTTCCCATATCCTTGAAACTGCACAATAGCAAAGCTGAGTTACATGTACTTGAATAAGACAAGCCAAAGGGTTACTTATCAGTATATTACTTTATCCATATTTTGTTTTACAGTATGTTCTGCATTACTCCTTCAGTCATCAATATCAATATCTCAACTATCTCACGACTGTTACTGTCAAATCTTTATAGGCAGAGTATCTGTCCTTCCCTGAAATTTATTACAATTTACATTTATCCCTCATTTATTCTCATCTTTTTATTTAAAGATATTTTCTTAAATTATAGAGGCAGCATAATATATGCTGGTTAATAGTCACAAAGTTGGAAGCAGCAGATACTCTTTTTTTCCTGTGTAATAAATCATTCTCACCTATCTCTTTCTTTACATCTGCAAAGTTCTTAGCTAATTTAAGGAAGTTACTTACAGTAAACCACCCTTACTTGCATGTGCTTATGAATGGTGATACCTTCTCTCTTGTTACAGGCCTAGTGATATTTATGTTTTAGTAAATAAAGCTTGCCACTAGAGGTTAGGCAGTGGTAGTTCATACCTTTAATCCCAGGATTTGGGAGACAGAGGCAGATGGATCTCTCTGTGAGTTCAAGGCCACCCTGGGTAACACAAGATCAATGCTGAAACAAATCCAGGTGGAGGTGGCTCAGACCTCTAATCCCAGCACTATAGGGAATAGAAAATGGGAGGAGAGAGAGGCTATGGCTGTTTATTCTGCTTAGTCTGCAGTCACCCAGCCTTGGTAGAGGTAAGACTTCTCTAGTGGCTTGGCTGCTTTGCTCTTCTGGTTTTTGAGGTGAGCCCCAATATCTGTCTCTGGGTTTTTATTATACATGCTACAGGTTTATCAGCCTAGCCAGTAAGTAGTTTAAATCAGGAAGTGATGTGATTCTGGTCACTACAACCTAAGAAGTCCACAGTGAGATTCCCTTAAAAGAAAAAAAAAATCTTTGCTTAGTAAAAAGATCCATTGAGAGGGCCATTATTTTCTAATTTCCTAACATAATGATATCTATAACCTAATACTAGAATTGCTGTAGCCTTCCTGAAACTGGACACTAATCTCCTACTGTTGATATAGCATAATTAGGAGTGCCTTACAGGTAAGTCCTACAAATGAGTGTGTGTCCACCAAACCATCTGCCATTTATAGATTTGACTTGGAAGACACTGATACACAGAATCAATTTCTTTCTTTCTCTTTTTTATGGGGGGAGGGGGATATTCGAGACAGGGTTTCTCTGTTTAACAGTACTGGCTGTCCTGGAACTCACTAGACCAGTCTGGTCTCAAACTCACAGTGATCCATCTGCCTCTGCCTCTGGAATGCTGGAATTAAAGGCGTGTGCCGCACCAACTAGCCAGAATCAATTTCTTAAACTTTGAATAGCAAACAAAGGCATCCCCGAGGAACTCAAACTAACTTCTCATTCTTTTTTGAAAAGTACAGGATTGTTTTGGCTATCCTGGGTTTTTTGCTTTTCCATATGAAGTTAAGTATTGTTCTTTCAAGGTCTACGAAGAATTTTGCTGGGATTTTGATGGGCATTGCATTGAAACTGTAGATTGCTTTTGGTAAGATTGCCATTTTTACTATGTTAATTCTGGCTACCCAAGAGCATGGGAGAACTTTCCACTTTCTGGTATCTTCTTCAATTTCTTTCTTTAATGATTTAAAGTTCTTATCATACAAGTCTTCCACTTGTTTGGTTAGAGTTACTCCGAGATATTTTATGCTATTTGTGGCAATTGTGAAGGTTGTTGTTTCTTTCATTTCTTTCCCAGCCCTTTTATCATCTGTGTTCAGGAGGGCTACTGATTTTTTTTTTTTTAGTTAATCTTGTATCCTCGTACATTACTGAAAGTGTTTATAAGTTGTACAAGTTCCTTGGTAGAATTTTTGGGATCACTTATGTAAACTGTCATATCATCAGCAAACAGTGAGTGTTCGACTTCTCTTTTCCGATTTGTATCCCCTTGATCTCTCTTTGGTGTCTTATTGCTCTAGCTAGGACCTCAAGAACTATATTGAATAGATATGGAGAGTGGACAACCTTGTGTTGTTCGTGATTTCAGTGGAATCGCTGGGAGTTTCTCTCCATTTAGTGTGATGTTGGCTGTTGGCTTGCTGTATATTGCCTTAATTATGTTTAGGTATGTTCCTTGTATCCCTGCTCTCTCCAAGACCTTTATCATGAAGGGATGTTGTATTTTGTCAAAAACTTTTTAGGTATCTAATGAGATGATCATGTGGTTTTTATTTTTCAGCTTGTTTATATGGTGGATTATGTTGACAGATTTTCGTATGTTGAACCATCCCTGCATCCCTGGGATGAAGCCGACTTGATCCATTGTGGTGGATGATGGTTTGGATGTGTTCTTGGATTCGATTTGCTAGTATTTTATTTAGTATTTTTGCATCAATGTTCATGAGTGAGATCGGTCTGTAATTTCCCTTCTTAGTATTGTCTTTCTGTGATTTGGGTATCAGGGTAATTGTAGCCTCATAAAAAGAGTTTGGCAATGTTCCCTCCGTTTCTACTGTGTGGAATAATTTGAGGAGTATTGGTATTAATTCCTCTTTGAAAGTCTCGTAGAATTCTGAGCTGAAACCATCTGGTCCTGGACTTTTTTTCATTGGGAGACTTTTGATGACTGTTTTCTATTTCTTCAGCAGTTATATGTCTGTTTAATTTGCTTATCTGGTCTTGATTTAATTTTGGTAAGTGGTATTTATCCAGAAAGTTGACCATTTCCTTTAAGTTTTCCAATTTTGTGGAGTACAGGTTTTCAAAAGATGACCCTGATGATTTCCTCCATGTCTGTTGTTATGTCCCCCTTTTCATTTCTGATTTTGTTAATTTGGATATTCTCTCTCTGCCTTTTGGTTAGTTTGGATAAAGGTTTGTCTATTTTGTTGATTTTCTCAAAGAACTAACTTTTTGTCTCATTGATTCTTTGTATTGTTTTCTTTGTTTCTATTTTGTTGATTTCAGCTCTCAATTTATTTCCTACTCTCTAGTTCTCTTACATGAGTTTGCTTCTTTTTGTTCTAAAGTTTTCAAATGTTCTGTTAATTCACTAGTGTGGGATTTTTTTCCAGCTTTTTTATGTAGGCGTTTAGTGCTATGAACTTGCCTCTTAACACTGCTTTCATTGTGTCCCATAAATTTGGGTATGTTGTGTAGTCATCTTCATTGAATTTTAGGAAGTCTTTAATTTCTCCCTTTATTTCTCCCTTGACCCATTGATGATTCAGGTAAACACTGTTTAATTTCCATGTGTTTGTGGGTTTTCTGGAATTGGTATTGCTGTTGACTTCTAGTTTTAAAGCATGGTGATCTGATAAGTTACATTGGGTTATTCCAATTTTTTTGTATTTGTTGAGGTTTGTTTTGTTACCGAGTATGTGGTCAATTTTTTAGAAGGTTCCATGAGGTGCTGAGAAGAAGGTATATTCTTTTCTGTTTGGATGGAATATTCTATAGATGTCTGTTAAGTCCATTTGAGTCATAACATCTGTTAGTTCTCTTATTTCTCTGTTCATTTTTTGTCTGACTGATCTATCCAGTGGTAAGAGGGGAGTGTTGAAGTCTCCCACTATTAGTTGTGGGGTTTAATGTATGATTTAGAAGTGTTTCTTTTACATATGAGGGTGCCCTTGTATTTGGGGCGTAGATGTTCAGTACTGAGATTTCCTCTTGATGGATTTTTCCTATGACTAATATGAAATGTCCTTCTTTGTCTCTTTTGACTGATTTTTAGCTTGAAGTCTATTTTGGTAGATATTAGGATAGCTACACCTGCTTATTTCTTAGGTCCATTTGATTGGTATATTTTTCCCAACCCTTAACTCTGAGATGATGTCTGTCTTTGAGGTTGAGATATATTTCCTGTATGCAGAAGAAGATGGATTCTGTTTTCATATTCATTCTGTTAGCCTGTGCCTTTTTATGGGTGAGCTGAGTCCATTTACATTAAGGGATATTAATTACCAGTGATTGCTATCTCCTGTTAATTTAGTTTTCATTGTTGGTGATGTTAATATGTGCATTTTTCCCTTCTTTGGGATTTGCTGCTATGAGACTATCAATTGTCTGTGTTTTTGTTGGTGTAGCCATCTTCCTTGGTTGGAGTTTTCCTTCTAGTATTTTTTTGAAGGGCTGGGCTTATGACTAGCTATTGGTGAAATCTAGTTTTGTCATAAAATATCTTGTTTTGTCCTTCTATGGTGATTAAAAGTTTTGCTGGGTATAGAAGCCTGGATTGGCATCTGTGGTCTCTAATGTCTGTATAACACTTGACCACAACCTTCTGGCTTTCATTGTCTCCAATGAGAAGTCAGGTGTAATTCTGATAGGTTTACCTTTATATGTTATTTGGCCTTTTTCCTTTGTAGCTCTTAATATTCTTTCTTTACTCTGTATGTTTAGTGTTTTGATTATTATGTGGCAAGAGGACTTTTGTTTTTGTATCCAGTCTATTTGGTGTTCTGTAGGCTTCTTGTATCTTCATAGGCATATCTTTCTTTAGGTTGGGTAAGTTTTCTGCTATGATTTTGTTAAGTATATTTTCTGTGCTTTTAAGTTGAAATTCTTCTCCTTTTTCTATACCTATTATTCTTAGATTTGGCCTTTTCATGGTGTCCCATATTTCCTGGATATTTTGGGTTAAGCTTTTGTTAGAGTTAATGTTTTCTTTAACTGATGAGTCTATTTCCTCTATTGCATCTTCAGTGCTTGAGATTCTCTCTTCCATCTCTTGTATTCTACTGTTCATGCTTGCATTTGTGGTTCCTGATCTTTTTCTCATGATTTCTCTTTCTATAATTCCCTCAACTTGTGTTTTCTTTATTGTCTCTATTTCAGTTTTCAAGTCCTGAATAGTTTCTTTCATATGTTTGATTTCTTTTTCTTGGTTTTCTCGAAGTGATTTGCTGATGTCTTCCAATTTTTTGTTTGTCTTTTCCTGCATTTCTTTAAGGGAATTTATCATTTGCTCTTTAAGAGTTTCAAACATTCTCTTGAAGTTATTTTTTAGGTCATTTTCTTCTGCTTCATCCATATTTGATTGTTCAGGTCTTGCTGTTGTAGAGTCTTTAGGTTTTACTGGTGTTATGTTGCTCTTTGTGGTGTTGTGTGTGTTCTTACCTTTTCTTTTTTTTTTAAAGATTTATTTATTTATTATGTATACAACATTCCTTCCATGTATGCTTGCATGCCAGAAGAGGGCACCAGATCTCATTATAGATGGCTGTGGTGGCTGCTGGGAATTGAACTCAGGACCTCTGGACGAGCAATCAGTGCTCTTAACCTCTGAGCCATCTCTCCAGCCCCTGTTCTTACCTTTTCTATTCATCTTTTTCTCTAATTGGTGTGGTTGGGGCTGTCTGATTCTGTTGAATAATTTTCTAGGTACCAGTGAATCCAAAGCTCAGATGGTTGTTCCTCATGGTACAGTCAGTGTCACAGTTCTAGTTATATACCATTGGTTACTCTGTGTTTCTGGAGATGGCTTAGTGCTCCTGTGCTTTGCTCTGCTCCCTTGGAGTTTGCTGTCTCAGGCCTACTTTGGCCTAGGTTGCCGGCTTTGCCCTGTTTCTGTAAATCCTGGTCTGGATTCCCTCCTGCAGAAGTCCCTGGCTTGGAGTTGGACCTGGAAAGGCTTCTGGCTCTGGTCTACTGCCTCAGAGTTCCCAGGCTCGGGTGTGCCCGGAACCACAGAGGACCTGGCTCAGGCTTACTCCCTCAGAGGTCCCAGACTCAGGCTCGGACCTGCAGAGGTTCCAGGTTCCTGCCTATTCCCTTTGGTGTCCCAGACCAATGCCTGGGCCCACAGAGGTCCTGGCTCAGGCCTACTCCTTCTAAGGTCCCAGACTCATGCCTGGCCCTGCAGAGATCTCTGGTTCCTGCCTATTCCCTCAGAGGTACCAGATTTACTCATGCCCAGACTGGCAGAGGTCCTGGCTCAGGCCTAGTTCCTAGGAGGTCCTAGACTCATGGCCAGACCCACAGGAGTCTTGGCTTAGGTCTATTCCCTTGAAGGTCCCAGATTCATGTCTGGACCCTAAGTGGTCTCTGGCTCTGGCTCACTCGCTCAGCGGTTACTCCCCTGTACCTGTTCCAATGGAGATTGCTGACTCTGGATCTAGTCACTAGCTCAATCCTGATCCGCCAGTGTCCAGGAACTGGGTTGGCTCCCAGAACTGGATTTGTTCCTGGCTTCTGCTCCCAGTGGAGCTTGCTTTCTCAGGTCCTCTCTGTCCTAGGTAGCTGGTTCAGTCCCACTCCTATTCCTGTGGAGATTGCTGACTCTGAGTCAGGTCGCTGGCTCAACCCTGGTCCGCCAGTGTCCTGGGACTGGGTTGCTCCCGGGACTGAATTTGCTCCTGGCTTCTGATCCCAGTGGAGCTTGCTTCCTCAGGCCCTCTCTATCCTAGGTAGTTGGTCAATCCCACTCCTGTGGAATTTTAAATAGAGAATTCTTAATAGAGAAAACTCAAATGGACGAGAAACACTTCAAGAAATGTTCAACATACTTATTCATCATGGAAATGCAAAGCAAACAACTCTCAGATTCCATCTTACACCTGTCAGAATGGCTAAGATCAATAACACAAATGAAAGCTTATGCTGGAGAGGATGTAGAGAAAGGGGAACACTCCTCCATTGCTAGCAGGAGTACAAACTTGTACAGTCACTTTGGAAATCAATGTGGAAATTTCTCAGAAAATTATAACTTTATCAACCTCAAGACCCAGTGATACCACTCTTGGGCACATACCCAAAGGATGTTCAATCTACCACAAGGACACTTGCTCAACTATGTACATAGCAGCTTTATGGATAATAGCCAGAAACTGGAAACACCCTAGATGTTCCTCAACTGAAGTCTAGATAAAGAAAATATGGTACATTTAGACAATGGAGTATTACTCAGCAATTCAAAAAATTACATCATGATTCTTGCAGGCAAATGGATGGAACTAGGGGAAAAATCATCCTAAGTGAGGTAACCCAGACCCAGAAAGACAAATATGGTATTGTAAGTGAATATTAGCCATAAAGTAAATGGTAACCAGGCTACAATCTGTAGACCCACAAAGGTTATGTATAAAGGGACTGTGGGGCAGACACATGGATCTCCCTGGGAAGGAAAACAGAATAGATTTTACAGGTGTACTAGTGTGCATGGGGACAGTAGAAGGGTAGATATGGGGCAGAGGGAGAGAGTCTGGGAAGAGACAGCTGGAATTAGAGGGCATTTGAGGGGAGAGAGGGTGGAAACCTACTGCAGTAGAAACTTCCTAAAATCTATGAAGATGATCCTAATGAAGACTCCTAGTAATGGGAGATATGGCGTATCAACTGACCATCTCTTGTAGCCACATGAGGCTTCCAATGGTTGTACTGGGTTGCATTCAATTGAGCTTGTTGGACAATGGGGTCCTATAGAAATGCCCAAACAATGCAGGCTGTTGCCAAGACAAAGGGCTGCTCTCCACAAACTGACAGCAGGGCTCCATTACCAAGAACAAAACCCACACAACTCATTGAATATAGAGAAGTCAAGCTAATGCATACATGGAGCCCTCAACCCTATGTGCTAGTCTCCTGTGCTGGTACACGCAGGCTACAAAAAGAGAAACATCTGTGCAAGCGTATTAGATTTTGCCTGTATGTATGTCTATGTAAGGGTGTCAGATTCCCTGGAACTAGAACTACAGACAGTTGTGAGCTGTCATGTGGTACTGGGAATTGAACCCGGATTCTCTAGAAGAATAGCCAGTGCTCTTAACCACCGAGCCATCTCTCTAGCCCCCTTAGCTTTATATTTTTATGGGACTCCTTACTGTGAGAACAAGTGGACCATATGCCTGCCCTTGGAACCCATTTTTTTTTCCTGTTGTGTTGTCATGTCCAACTTTGATATAATAGTGTGCTGTAGTAAGAGGCGAGAGGGCCGCGTTCGCAGTGCCCAGCTAGCTTAAGCCCCGAAATAACTACACAGAAACTGTATTCATTTAAACACTGCCTGGCCCATTATATCTAGCCTCTTCTTGGCTAACTCTTACTCTTGATCTAACCCATTTCTATTAATCTGTGTTCACCATGAGGTCATGGCTTACCAGGAAAGCTTTTAACCAGCATCCGTCTCGGGCAGGAGAAACATGGCATCTGCCACACTGCCCTTCTTCTTCCCAGCATTCCGGTCTGTCTACCCCACCTACCTGATTTCTGCCCTATCAAAAAGCCAAGGCAGTGTCTTTACTTAACCAATGAATGCAACACAAATGTAGAAGGACCTCCTACACCAGTTTGTTTTGTTTTGTTTGTTTCAGATTGATTCTGAGCCACCATGTGGTTGCTGTGATATAATAGTTTTACTTCATCTTATTAAGTTTTATTTTTGTCAAGTTTGGTTGTTATCCCTTAGAAACCTGTTCTTTTCTAATGAGAGGACAAAGGGAGGTAGGGAGGAACTGGGAGGAGTAGTGAGAAGAGAAACTATGATCAGAATATATTATATGAGAAAGAATTTATTTTCAATCTTTTTTAAAAGAATAAATAAACCAATATGACTGCAAAATTAAAGAGGTCCTTTTTTTATGAATACAAAGTTCTAAATTTATTTCAACTCTTTATAAGAAATTAATAAAAACATCATATTTTCAGATCATACTGAGGTTGTAAAAGGCATTTAGCTTTGAAAATAGACTAAATTCAGTTTGAAAATATAGATTATGAAACTATGTAAGGTATTTCATTGGCATCTTAAACTCTTTCTTTTTTAATTCTAGATTCTCTCTTTTCTTTGTTGGATAGATAGTTGTTGTACAGTAGACATTGTCAGTTCCATAGTTCAGTCGTTATTATTATTGGCTTTTTGGGACCCGAGTTTACTTGGATGCACACCTTCCTAGGCCGGGATGGAGGGGGGAGGGCCTTGGACTTCACACAGGGCAGGGTACCCTGCCCTCTCTTAAGGATGGAGGGGGAGGAAGGAGGGTTAGTGGAGGAGTGGGAGGGGAATGGGAGAAAGGGAGGAAGGGTCAATTTTTGAATGGAAAAAATAAAAAATAAATAAAGAGATCCTTAAAAGTCATTAAATCCAACTTCTGATCTAGGTCAAAAGCCAGTGAGATGGCTTAATGGGGCAAGGCATCTGCCACCAACCCTGACACATGAGTTCAAATCTCAGAATCCACATAGTAAAAAGAGAACCGACTACTACAAGTTGTCCTTTGACCTCCACATGTGCATCATGGTGCATACACAGGGAGATAAACAATAATAATAAATTAAAATATAACAAAATTAAATAATCCCTCTAAAGTGGGTAACTCAGTCAAGAGTTCTTTGTTATTTAGAAAAGCTATAAGCATTTAAATCACCAGAAAAGTAACGAACCAGAATCATAAAGGCCATATAGACAAGTACATACCCAAAAGCATGCTTCAACCTGCCCAGTTATAACAAAAACTGCTGTATTGATGCTGTACTGACACAAATGCCATAGTCTACACTACCCACATTATCAATAGTCTAGATTCAAGACTTAAAATCACTATTTCTGTTGCTCTTGAAATGAAATGAGATTGGGCTACTAGTACCCATCACAAGGATGGATTTTGTGCAATATTTAAGGCAACATCTCACTGCTTCTAAATTATCCCTCTTTCTTACCTATTACCTTAAAAAAAATCAAGAATCATAGATAAAATAAGCAGAGTCTCAGGAAAAGGTCTAAGAATTTCATTTATATCTGTTTTTTAGATACTTTTTTGAAGTTTTTGCACTGTTTCTAAAAGATGAAGAGCTGCTGTCAGGTCTAGATGAGCAGATATATTACTTCAGATTTCCATATAACTACAAAAGTAATTCCTCCTGCCTTCTCTAAACTCAGCTCCAATACCACAAGGAGCCTTAAATAGTACTCAGATAAGGATGCATGTTCCTCTCAAATTTTATTGAAAGACACTTCGCCCTTGTTATTCTGCAGTTTCCCCAATACAACTGTCAATTTGTCATCAATCTTTCATCTCTGCTTCCCTACCACAAAATCCATACACTGCCTTATTTATAAATGTTTATGGAATAAAACAATGACAGAATGAAATCAACTGCATAGAAATCCATAAAGCTCTAGAACTCCATAAAATTAAAATGACTTTTCAAATTCATAATGATATTAACTTTCTTCTTAAAATGCACACTCAGGAAAACCAAATTTAAAGGACATAAGTACTTCATAAAAAAAAGTACTGAGTCCCAAACATATAGCAACATGTTATTAAGCTATTTTACCCACCTGCACCCAAAAGTATATTTTATCTTACCTTATTTATTTTACATGTGTCATTGTTTTGTCTATATGCATGTCTATGCACCACACATGTGTCTGATGCCTGTAGAGGCCAGAAAGGGCACTGGCTCTTCTGTGGATGGAGCTAGATGATTATGAGCCACCATTTATGTGCTAGGAGTCAGACCTTGATGTCTAGGAAAGTAATCAGTGCTCTTAACCACTGAACCACCTGTACATCTCTCAAAATATATTTTTAAGTAAAGGTGGAGTGAAGAAAAAGGACTGCATTTTACTTAGGCAACTATATTTTTTATTCAGTATAAGTGCAAGAAAACTGTCACTTAAAGAATGCTAACTGTTAAAATGGATTAAAGAACTAAACTATGCACTAAAACTGTAAAATTCCTCGGGAGAAAAAAAGCATAAGGAAAAGACTTCTTCTACTGGCAAAGAAAACAATGATGATGAATATCACAGTTAAAGCTCAGGAAACAAAGCCAAAAAGTAAAGAAGGGACTACATCAAACTAAAAGGCTTCTACCCCAACAAATAAAAAGGCAGCCTATGGAATGGAAGAAAGTATTTGCCATCCCCAAAATATTTATAACACACAACTAACTTAAAAGAAAAAAGCCAATTTAAGAACTAGTTGAAAACTCTAAATAGACATTTTCTAAAGAGCACATAAAAATAGACAACAGGTATGTATAAAGTTGCTCAATATCACTAATCATTTGAGAAATGTAAATCAAAACCACAATGAGGTATCACCTCACCCCTATTAAGATAGCTATATTATCAAAATAGCATTGGTAAGGGTATAAAAGAAAAGAGACTTTTGAGTACTATGGGTAGAATATAAACTAGTACAGACAATATGGGAAACAATACAGAAAGATAAAACAGAACCATCATCTGACCCAGGAATCCCTCTCCTGGTATACAGCCAAGTAAAATTAATTAGAACATCCCTTTTATTTATTTATTTATTTATTTGCTTTATTTTGTTTTTTGAGGCAGGGTTTCTCTGTGGCTTTGGAGCCTGTCCTGGAACTAGCTCTTGTAGACCAGGCTGGCCTCAAACTTACAGAGATCTGCCTGCACCACCATCATCTGGTGAGTTGGAACATCCTTAAGAAATCTTCATTCATATTGCAGCATTATTCTAGAAGTAGAAAAAAACCTAAAGGTATCTATCAATAGATAAATGAATAAAAGTTTTGGTGTGTCATTGGCTGTAAGACAGAGAAATCAATCTCAAACTGACCAGAAAACTCCCTCCCTGCTGGCTAGCTTTCACAGTGTTAGAAGATGCTATAGAGGCTGCTAGGGAAGAAAAGGCATCAGTGATATTAGCTGGTGATTGACTCTGCATCCTATAATACTGACCTTCCAGGCAAGATGTACTCACTAATGCAATAGTAGCCTGACTGTTGCAATAGTAGCCTAACTGGATTCTCTGATTGGATTTGAGGCCAACTGCATAAAAGGTAATTTCATCTCTGGTACTAAAGTCCTACTCAAAAGCACATGGCTGAGGAGGTCACAGGCCCTAAGGCAAAGCCTGCTATTATTATTTTCCTAAATGGACATGTTACCAAAATGCCTTCTAAATATTTACGTTTATACTCACTAATAGACCTATGTTGCTCTTACCCTTGGTTAGAGAAGTTTTTCCTTTGGAGCGGCCAGCAATCAATGCAAAGATGCTGTGCTGACTAGTTTTTATGTCAACTTGATACAAAGCTACAGTCACCAGAGAGGAGGAAACCTCAACTGAGAAAATGCCTCCATACGATCTGTCTATAGACAAGCCTGTAAAGCATTGTCTTAGTGATTATGTGACAGGAATCAGCCCACTCAGGATAGTACCACCCTAGGCTGGTGGTCCTGGGTGCTATAAGAAAGCAGGCTGAGCAAGCCATAAGGAGAAAGTCAGTAAGCAGCACTCTCTCATGGCCTGTACATCAGGTTCTGCCTCCAGATTCCTGCCCCGTTTGATTCCTTGCCCTACCTGTGAACTTTGTGTTACCTAGTTATATGTCAACTATCATCATCTCACAAACTATCATCATCTCAGAGAAGGGAACCTCAATGCTTCCATAAGATAGGGTTGCAGGCAAGCCTGTAGAGCATTTTTAATTAGTAATTGATGTGGGAGGCCCCAAAGAAAACAGGATGATCAAGCCATGGGAAGCAATCCAGTAAGCAGCACTCTTCCGTGGCCTCTGCATCAGTTCCTGCCTCCAGGTTCTTGCCCTTGAGTTCCTATCCTGACTTCCTTCAATGTTGAACAATAATGTGTAAGACAAATAAACACTTTCCTCTCCAACTTGCTTTTGCTCATGGTGTTTCATCACAGCAATAGTAACCCTGACTATAACGAACTGTTATATGAAAGGATGAATGAAATAGATCCTTTCCTCCCTAAGTTACTTTTGGTCATGGTATTTCATTGTAGCAATAGAAACTCTACTAAAACAGATGCATAATTGGTCAAAGTACTGGGAATAAGAGACTGAGGGTTCATCCCTAAATGGGAACATATCTATAACACCTCCCCCTACTCCAACCCACAAAGGCTTAAAGAACAGCATGGAGGAGGGGGTAGAAAGAATGTAAGAGCCAGAGGATGAGGAGAAATGCAGTGAAATGCTGTCTTTTGGAGAACACATGGCTATTACACTCATAAACTCCAACCTCTGTTGATTACATGCACAAAATTAAGCCAGCTTAAATTCAAGCATGAATGGGGGAGGTATTCTGTAGGCCCCAACCCTTAACGAAGTGCTACCAACAACTGATTAGTTGTTGTAAAAGAGAAAATCATTCTTTTTGAGGATATTACCATTGGTAGGTCTCCCTTGATCCAAGGGATGACCTTACACCCATGCACATATTGGCAACAATAACTGGACTTAGTGAGTTATCAAAAAGTGGTGGAGAGATATAAAGTTGGGACGGGACATGTTGGAAGGATATGGAGAGAGCTGGAAATGGGAAATGGTGGTAAGCATATTTCATTGTATACGTGTATGAAATTCTCAACAATAAAGAAAAATTATAATTTAAAAATAACTAGATGCTAAAACTATTGCTGAACACATCACATACTTTGGATGCATGGCATACAGAAATTCAAGCATGGAAAGCTGGAAAGCTTCCCCCTACCTATGCAGGCAGACAGAGAACAAAGTCCATGAATGTCTTAACCATCTGTGATCCCCATCAATTACAATATCAACCTTCCAGGTAAGATATGCCCACTTTTGCAATAGTGGCATGAAAGTCATAGGGGTAACCAACCACCCTCTGACTGGATTTGAGGACTGCTCCAAAGGAGGGAACTCAAAACTGTAAACCATAGTCAAAATCCAATAGTGAGGAAGGTCATAGATAGACCCTAGCATGTAACTTAATATTGTTATTTAGTGTCTTAGTCACAGGACTACTGCTGTGAAGAGACACCATGACCACAGCAAGTCTTTTTTAAAAAAATCATTTAATTGGAGACTTGCTTACAATTTCAGAGGCTTAATCCATTATCATCATGACAGGAAACATGCAGCAGGGAGCTTGGTGGCAAGGCAGGCTTGATAGTGAAGAAGCAACTGAGAGATATCCTATTCTAGGCTTGGCATGAGTTTTTGAAAACTCTAAGCCCACCCCCAGTGTCATACTTCCTCCAACAAAGCCATAGCTCCTAATCCTTCTAATCCTTTCAAATAGTGCCACTTCCTGGTGACTAAGTATTCAAATATATGATCTTATTCAAACCACCACATTTATCTATCTTGACATAGCATCAAACCACCTTCCATATATTTATATTTACGCTAAAAAAATATTATTCTAAGTCTTGATCAGAGAAGCCTCTCTTTCTAGTGAATGCAGAGAATGACAGCTGTACAAGGTGCTGAGATTAAGTGAAGGTTGAGGACTTAGCCCTAAACATGACAGTTACATCTTCCTCTCTAAGGCTGAAGAACATTCTGAAAGAGGGGTATTCTGGTTTGCTTTTCATTGTTGTGATAAAACACTGACAAAAAAAAAAAAACAACTTCTGAAGGAAAGAGTTTATTTCACCTTACAAGTTATAGTCCATCACTGGAGTAAGTCAGAGCAGGAACTCAAGCCAGAAACCTGGAGTCAAGAACTGAAGCAGAACAATGGAGAATACTGTTTACTAGCTTGTTTTTCCATGCTTGCTCAGCCTGCTTTCTCATATTAACCCAGAACCATCTGCCCAAAGGGTGGCACCACCCACCAGTAGGCTGAATATTCCCAGTGCCCCACAGATGTGCACACAGGCCAATCTGATGGAGGAAATCCATCAACTGAGGTTCCTTCTCAGGTGCATCTAGGTTGTGTCAAGGTTACAAAAACTAATCAGCAGAAGGGAATATAAAGAATGTAAGATCAAGAACACAAGGACAAGCTATGGCAAAATGCCGCTTTCTAAGCACTTCACAGCAACTGTGGATTGCTATATTACACCTGCACATGAATGGGCCTATCATCAGCCAGCCATGGATAGAGAAAAGGATCAGGCCACCCTACCCCTCACTGTTGAACTACTTGCTACTGATAGATTTGGGGAGAAGGGGAATCATTGTGTTCTGTTGTATACCTACTGATGATCCCACCAGACTCCAATGGGTCCAACTCAATGGTCACACAGATGGTTTTGGCTAAATTAAATGTGTCAAAACCAAACCAAAAGTCATAAATCTGAAAAGGGGCTAGTAGGGGGTGAGGATAATAGAAATATGAGAAAGAGAGGGTAATGGAGAAAATAATCACAATGCATTATATACATATATGAAACTGCCAAAGAACCAAATTAATTTAAAAAGGCATTTGAAAAACTTTGTTTACATACACATCTGTATATACCACAAAACATTAAAGCCCTTTCCTCCTCACCTTCCCAACCCATCCCCCAACCATGCTCAGAGTACACTAAGCAGCTCTGAGCTCTGAGGTACTGCCAAGTTAGTGTTGTTTCCAGACACCATCAGGATTATCTACCTAGGCCTCATCAAACACAGTCAGGTGACCTCTGAAATGAGAGTCCAGAGATGGCCAACAGGATATGCCTGGACGTGGAGAAGACGATCTGTAGGAAGAAGGCACCACTGATGGCTGTCATTGGTAGAAATGCCTTCACTGAAGGCCCTGGGGTCCAAAGTATAATAATCATTGGTATTGATATTATCATGAACTTGCATGAAACCAGTTTCACAAAATAAGCCGTGAGATATTTATCAAAAATTACATGAAGCCAATCAAAGACAAGTGAGCAATAGAGAGAAGAAAAAGCAAATTCTTTTATGCCAGGAATTGCAGAACAAATCAAGTACATGTCTACTAATCTCAAAAGTTACCAGTTCTTTGTTGGTGAAAATACAAATCCATTTAAATAGTATAGCTGTTCTGCTGGGCTACCAGGAGGCACCCTTATATGTGATTTTCTTTAAGGATGGCTTAAAAATAGAAAAACATTAATAAACTTTATGATCACTTTCAATTTATCACTTATCCCAAGTGGTTGCTGCTTGTCGATTCACACAATATCAGGACTGGGAGTCAACCTACCTCAGGATCCAGCAATACCACTCTTGGGAATATACCCAAGAGATGCCCAATCATACAACAAAAGCATTTGTTCTACTGTGTTCATAACAGCATTATATGTAATAGCCAGAACCTGGAAACAATCTAGATGCCCCTCAATGGAAGAATGGATAAAGAAAGTGTGACACATCTACACACTAGAGTACTACTCAGTGGTAAAAACCAATGTCATCTTGAATTTTGCAGGCAAATGGATGGAAGTAGAAAACAATATCCTGAGTGAGATAACCCAGACTCAAAAATACGAATATGGTATGTACTTTCTCTATCAGTGGATTCTATCTATAAACAAAGGACATTGAGCCTATAGTTCGTGATCCTAGAGAAGCTAAATAATAAGGTTGAACCCAAAGAAAAACAGATATAGATCCTTCTGGAAATTGGAAGCGGATGGGATGGCCAGGCAGGGGATGGGAGCATGGGGGTAGGGGTAGAGTGGGAGGAGGGGGAGAGGAGGGAGAGAAGGGAGAGGGGAAGGTTGGGAAGAGCTTGGGGGAGTGGGATGATTGAGAGGGAGGAGGGACAGATATAGGAACAGGGAAGAGGATGTCTTGGTGGGGGGAGCCATTTTGGGGTTGGCAGGAGGCTTGGCTCTGGAGGGGTTCCCAGGTGTCCAAGGGGATGTTCTCAGCTGGGATACTAGGCAGTGGAAGAGAGGGTGTCTGAACTGGCCTTGTCCAGTAGTCAGTCTAATGACTATCTTGAATACCACCATAGAACCTTTGTCCGGCAACAGATGGAGATGGAGATGGGGACCCACATCGGAGCACTGGACTGAGCTCCCAAGGTCCAGTTGAGGAGCAGAGGGAAGGAGAATATGAGCAAGGAAGTCAGGACCGAGAGGGGTTGGTCCACCCACTAAGACCCTGTGCCTGATCTAATGGGAGCTCACCGGAGCCAGCTGGACTGGGACTGAACGAGCATGTGATCAAGCTGGACCCTCTGAACGTGGCAGACGATTGGGGTAGATTAAGAGGCCAATGATGGTGAAGCTGGGATTTGTCTCTACTGCAAGTGCTGGCTTTTTGGGATCCTGGTCTATTTCAATGCAGACCTTCCTGAGCCTGGATGGAGGGGGGAGGGCCTTGAACTTCACACAGGGCAGGATACCCTGCCCTCTCCTAGGACTAGAGGGGGAGTGAGGTGGGTGAATCGGGGAGCGGGAGGAAAATGGGAGGAGGGGAGGAAGTGGAAGTTTTGAATGGTATTATTTATAAAGCAATAAAAAAGGATGGCTTAAAAATAGAAAAACATTAATAAATTTTATGATCACTTTCAATCTATCACTTATCACAAGTGGTTGCTGCTTGGTGATTCACACAATATCAGGACTGAAGATTAATGAGACTGACATCTTGACTCTTCATTTATTATGACTTTGTTTATCTGGAGCAGAGGGAGTATTTTTAAGAAAAAAAGTTGCCAGGTGATGGTGGCACAACCTTTGATCCCAGCCCTCCAGAGGCAGAAACAGATGAATCTCTGAGTTTGAGGCTGGCCTGGTTTACAGGATGTCAGGGCTACAGAGAAATCCTGTCTCAAAAAACCAAAAAGTCATAGAGTTGTCTAACAATAACAAATGTAATCAGAAACACATACAAAGAGAAGAGGAAGGTGGGGACAGACTCATAAATGTTGTTCTTTTTATTTATATTATTTTTCCTTTTTGATTCATAAGCTATTGATAATGAAAGAATCTTATAGGTCATCTAATATTACCTAACTATAATACTCTTCATTATAGAAAAAGGAACTCAAAATATTACAAATCATCTAATTCATGTTTGCCTAATACACAGTTATATTTCCGTCTTTCTCTGCATTTTATTCACTGATCCTCTACACAAACAGAAAATATGTCTTCTACTTCTCAAGAAATTCAAATCTCCATTTTTTATTCTTTGGTACTACTGATTACTAATTACAACTTAACAAAATGCAAGATTTCAAATAAGATCTAATAAAATGAACATAGCCACCCCTTATAAAATAGGTATGACATGTGTCTTAGTTAGGGTTTCTATTGCTGTGAAGAGATACTATGATCACGGCAACTCTTATAAAAGAAAAACATTTAATTGGAGTAGCTTACATTTTCAGACGGTTAGTCTATTATTATCATGGTGTGATATGGTGGCATGTAGGCAGAGATGGTGCTGGAGAAAGCTAAAGTTCTACATCTTGACCCACAGGCAACAGGAAGTTGAGTGTCACACTGAACCAAGCTTTATCAAAAGAGACCTCAAAGCCCACCCCAAAAGGACACATTTCCTCCAACAAAGTGAAACCTACTCCAACAAGGCTACACCTCCTAATAATGCCACTTCCTATGAGCTTACAAGGGTCAATTACATTCAAACTACCATAACAAGTATTATCAAGATTGTTTACAAATAATAAATACAGAGAAGTTGTTGAGAGTCAATATGGGACAAATTTAGGAAGAGGAAAGCTCTCTATAAAGCTTTTTGTTAGGCAAGTTGTTAGATTTCTATAAGACCACTTTCTCATTTGCAAACTAGCAATACATAATAGCTCCTACTTCAAACACTTACTTATAGAATGGCTCAGAGGTTAAAAGCACTTACTGCTTTTGCAGAGGAGCTGGGTTTGGTTCCCAGCACCCACATGGAGGCTCACCAGCATCTGTAATTGCAGATCTAGGGGATCTGGCACCCTCTTCTGACCTCTGTTGTCACACACATGGTATACATACATGCAGGAAAAACCCTCATACTCATAAAATAAATAAATCTAAGGAAAAAAGATTAACTATAAAGTGTATATTGTCTTATTAATAACTACCCTGATATAAATAATGCTGGCTGGTTATTTCTATACACAGAACAGAAAAGAAACTTTGACCTAAAACTGTCTGAATCTCACAGTAGCACTAGACCAAGAATTAAGGTCCTAAATTCCACTTACACTATCTTCCACAAAGCCAAAAATGCTCTGAGCCATTTATACCTTAATGACTATTCCTCTCCCTCCACACTGAACAACTACTAATTTCTCCTTTTTGCCACATGTCAATTTCATGGAGGTAATTCCTCAGTTGGAGGGTCCCTCTTCACAAATGACTAGTTTGTGTCTAGCTGACAATGAAAACTAACCAGTATAGTGAATAAGTGAACCTAAGATTTAAATAATAATGATATCCAATTCTACTTTTCCAATAGTCTTGCTAGGAAGATACTGTTAGCCTTGGTTATTGTTAAATTAGACTCTCAATATGAAGGAGGATCGTTTCTCAGCCTTTTAGCTAAGATCAAGGGTAGTGTTGAGGGCTGGCAGTGTAAAAAGTTGGAGAAAATAAGACATTTGACTAAATAATTCTTGACTGTGACTTGATAATTTTTCTTTATAATAGATCAAAAGCAAAGGAAAATATGACTCCAAACATGACTAGTGATAGAGAGACAAATATAAGACAAGGATTTAAAACAATAGACTATATGTCTTTCTATGAGCAAAGATTGATGAAGTCTGTTGGCAAAGAGCTGCTAAGTCACTAAATAACACTAAAGCAGCACTTCTCAACCAGTGGGTGGTGACCCCTTTGTCAAACCTCTATCTCCAGAAATATTAACATTATGATTCATAACAGAAGCAAAATTACAGTTATGACACAGAAATAAAAGTAATTTTATGGTTGTGGGTCACCACAACATAAGGAACTGTATTAAAGGATTACAGCATTTGGAAGGTTGAGAACCACGGCTCTAAATGAACCTCAAAAATCATATCGTCTGCAAACATATGTATAGGCTCCATACAACAGCTAATTTTTCATTAATTTACAAATATATTCTAATCACAGTATACCATGAAAAATAAACTACTCAATTAAAGAGACAAAAAACAGTTTAAAATAACATAGAACTAAGAGTCATAGTATCTACCTGTAATCCCAATACACAAGAGGCTGAGGCAGAAGGAAGGTTAAAAAGTCTGAGACAAGACACTGTCTCTATAACACACACACACACACACACACACCTAGTAGCCATTCTCAGAATCATTTACATTTTTTAAAAGTTTTTAACAAATGCATCGTAAAGTATAAAATAAACACTCTGTAACAAGGCTTATCAAAAGTTGGGGGTATATGTCTCTTAAACCTTAAAACTGAAAATCATGGGTCTGAATTTTTTATAAAATTTGTGAGCCAGGTGATGGTGGCACACAAATTAATCCCAGCACTGAGGAGACAGAAGAAGGTGAATCTCTGAGTTCAAGGCCAGCCTGATCTACAGAGTGAGTTCCTATCAGAGCTGTTACACAGAGAAATCCTGTCTTGGGAAAAGAGAGAGAGAGAGAATTAATAAAAGTAAAAAATATAAAGTATGTTTGTATAATGTACAAAAAATAAGTCTGAATTGAGGGCATAATAATATACATACGTGTACACATAAAATAAAAGTAAGAAATATTTCTCTGATACATGAGTTAATTCTACATTTGCCTTGTAAAATGGTTTCTTCCCAGGAAATTGGCATACAAAACTCCATTTGGGTTTTATCTTATTTTCACATAAGTCTTCCAGGAGTCAAAATGCATGCCTATTTTCAGTCACTTACCAAGCAGCCCATATTTTCACCACAAATTCCAACAACTAATATCATGTACATAACCCTAGAACTGATAGGACCACTTAAGGAGATCAACATCACACTTTATTTTTTAAAAATTATGATAGAAAATTAGAAGGAATTTTAAGAATCTCAATTGGTAAAACCTACTATGTCTCAACAAAAGAAAGAAAAAAAACTGTGGTGATTTAAGTAGCTGCTCGATTTACATAAAGACATGCTGCATCTAAACTCTCAGTATGGTTTAGACATATATAGAGTATGGTTTAGACAGCATATAGAGTATGCTGTCTGTCTTGTAGAACAGTTCATGAAATTGCTGCAACTATCTAAAAAGACGTGACAAAACAGTTAACATAGCAGAAGCTTAAATAAATAAGAAAAACAGTTTAGCAATGATACAATTTATATTTATTTTGGAACCAAGACTCATCTCCAAAACTCTGTGTTTTACCAACCAAGTAGTTATTTACTATAGCAACTTCATTACCAAGATTTCCAAAATTTTCCACACACTTCAGTAATGAGCTATCAAAGCCTGTGTGTATGCTGTTACCTGGGCAACACTAAAGAAGGCTTTTACCTTTACAGAACTAAAGGGTCAAAGAGAAGCAACCCTCCTTCAAACTGCATGATTTTAGTTAGAAACCAGCAGACAGAAAAGCTGGAGAACTGCTACCAGAGCTTCAGTCTGAACAGAATTTATGGCCATTTTATTGTCATTTCTTTTTTTTTTTTTTTTTTTTTTGGTTTTTCGAGACAGGGTTTCTCTGTAGCTTTGGAGACTGTCCTGGAACTAGCTCTTATAGACCAGGCTGGCCTCGAACTCACAGAGATCCGCCTGCCTCTGCCTCCTGAGTGCTGGGATTAAAGGCATGCGCCACCACCACCCGGCTCATTTATCTTCATTTCTAGCCACCCAGTGCCCCTGCAGAAAAAGGTATACTCTATACAAGACTTTAAAACATGGTCAATCATACTGGCTGTCAACAATTAATACTGAAATCCAAGAAATCTTTTGGAGCTAAGAATCAACCCCTCAGGACTTAGAAAATGGTTCAGTGGGTAATATATTTGCTACAAAAGCATGAGGTCCCCAAAACCCAAGTAAATGTCAAGCCCATCTGTAACCCCAAAGGTCAGATATGGATGTAAGGAATCCTTGGAACAAGCTGGATAGCTAGACTAACACAACCAACAAACTCTCAGTTCAAGAGACCCCACCTCAATACCCACGGTGGAAAGCAAGTCATCAGGGAAGAAACCAGACATCAACCTCTGCCTCTACACACACACCTACCCATATGAACACATGAAGAGATATATACACACATGGATACACAGCCATACACACACACATACATCTACTTACTCAATCTCTCCCATACAGATTTGATATGAAATTTCTACGCTGCTGCCTTAAATTCTAAAGCCAGTAGTTCAATTACTTTCTGTCTGAACCATCAACAGCCTCAAAAATGTGAGAACACAGTCATTTAGAAACCACAGTCTAGCAGATCTTTTGAAAACACAATTATTTCATGCTCTGGTATAGCCAATTTGATGCTCTATACTGAACAAAGCAAAATAAAAGAAAAAAACTAATATCTTCAAAAAGATTTTGTCTTTCCAATACATTGAGAGCCAATGAACACCAGGTTTTTTCTCAAACACAGATTTTCTCTTCTTCAACTTTTACTATAAATAAATTTAACTGCTCTCAAGGTCATGTTTTAATCAAGAGTACAGCATATAAAACTTGTTTAATGCTAAGAAGTACAAGACGACTCTAGATATAAAACAAGAGATAAGTCTAAAGCAGAAGAAAAACACATTCTTGGCTCTTAACCATCTGAGGGTGACTGACATTCTCACCTAGCTCTTTCAATACTCTTCCCCACCCACGTCTCTAAGCCTCTGATCACCCAAGCTCACGGCCCAGGAAGGCTTTCCTTCTAAACTAGTCATCTTATTTCCACAAGTTCAAAATTCTACCCATTCTTCTAAGCATAGTTAAAATGTCCTCTTCCCCTGTTACTACAACTAGGGTAATCTTTCCTCTCTCTCTAAACTCTTGTAGTACTTTATCTCTTTACTATCCATTACTTTCTGACTTACATTATACCTGTATCCCCATATTTAATCCCCCACATAAACATGAAAACTTCAAGGTCAAGGACCAAGCCTTATTCATCTCTATTCAAACTGTGTACTGCTTAACAGAGTCCTGGAGCTGAATTAAATGAATAGCTTGGGTTAGGAAAGGACAGAAGCCCACTAGCTGATGCATGTCTGCAATCTTCACACTTGAGAGGTAGAAGTAAGAAGACAGGGAGTTCAAGATCATCTCAAAGGGAATCTGGGGTAATTTTAGTCTATGTGAAAGTCTGTCTCTTTGAGGCAGGAAAAAACATAGATACTGAAATCCAATCCAGAACCCTGACTTTGCCAATAAACACCCATGTGATTTTGGGTGTTAGGTTTTTGTATGTTCATTTGCAGGTTAGAAAAGTATGCTAACCTAGTTTGTATGTATATCTGTCCATCCATTTGTTCATTTGTTTTTGGATGTTCGTGGAAGTGCTGCTTATATTAAATGAGGCCGGTAATCCTTACTAGAGTGTAAAATTAATTAGAAAGTTAAATCCTAGCATCTTCTCATAAATGACATGAAAAGAATATTTCAAGTGTTTTAAAGCCAGTAATGTGTTTTACATTTAACAACTAGCTACAGTAGGGAGTCTAAATTATATTAGTTGTTGGTGGTCCCTGGTATCAATAATACCACTCTGACCAGTCAAGCAAGACTATGACACTATCATTGCACACAAAGCTAGGTAGAAAGAGGTATGTACAATTTCTGTTCCAAGTTCAGTAGCCAATCAGTACAGCCCTGAAAGACAAAAAGAATTTTACCACACCGTTCTTTCAAGTGTGTGTGTGTGTGTGTGTGTGTGTGTGTGTGTGTGTGTGTGTGTGTGTGAGCGCACAAGCAAGATATTCAATATTTCATCCTGTGGAGTATAGTGAAAACAGTTTAATAAATGCTCAGCACAGCAATCTCCAGTATCCTTCATATATACAAATCAATAAATCTTATTCTTAGTTACATGGTCTCTTCATCACAATTCATAGCTCTCTTCAAAAAGGAAAGTAACAGACACCTATTGATATCATTGTAAGTCAAATAAGTTATAGGAAGTAGGCATGTGGTTTAGAAAGTATCAGGTAAGGTCAAGGTTCTCTGCCTTTGTTCAGATCCATATGCCTGATGAACACAATACATAGTACTACTAATACCAATGACTCCCAAGTATTCTATATTATGAAAAACAAAAATTTCACATGGATTCTGGTATTGGTGTCAATGCCCCCATCCACTTGACAAGCCTACACAGAAAAACCTGTGCAGAAAAAAAAAGCAAATTTTCCATTATTAATTTTCCCCAAATTCTCAACACAAGCTTGCATCTTCCAATAGGACTTCTATTACTAAGTAAGAATCCTCTATTAAAATTAGGATTTTACTTTATTCTTAAAGACATATAGAACTTGCTGAGCTTATAACAGGCAAGTGAAATAATAATTCACAAACTATTGTTTAGACTTCATACCCTGAAAAAAGCAAGTTTTGTTGAAATACTTTTCTAACTTTTTACTTAGGCATACTAAACTTGATAAGGAGCAAAGAAGTTTCCTAAATGTATTTTTGGCTGTACTATGTCTATCACAACAACACTGCCTGTAGCCAGATTTTTCATGAGTATTTATAAAAGTGTGTTTTCTATTTTTAAGACTATTTATAAAACAAGAAGGCTCAAAATTTCAAGCACATTAATAATCTTAGCCCAAATCTAACTCTAAATCAACTAAAAATATGCCTACAGGTTTCCTAGGAAAATCCCCCAAAATTATATATATTTTTTAAAAAGTCCAGAGATAACCAAAAATGAGTCAGCGTGAGCATGAACTTGCCATATTCAAACAATTGTGACATTTTGTTGGCTGAATAAGAGCAATATGGAAAGTTTAAAAAAATACAAAATAGAAAATGTTGAGACATAAGTCTGCTTAACTCCATTAACTGTTACTTCCTAGAATCCAATAACGTCTACATACCCATACCCAATTCAAATATTAACTATAAAGTCAGAACTACTGCCTACTTGGAAAAGACATCAGACAAGTCAAAAAAAAATGAGTATATCAGGCTGGAGAGATGGCTTAGCAGTTAAGAGCACTTGGCCTTGCAGAGGACCCAGGTGTGATTGCCAGGACCCATGTGGTAGCTCACAACCATCCACAAGTCCAATTTCAAGGAATCCAACATCCTCTTCTGAATTTCAAGGGCACCAGGCACACATGTGGTGCACAGACAGACATGTGAGCAAAATACTCATACATATAAATAAATTTTTTAAAATAAAATTTTAATGCACATGTCTTCGTTACTCAGGTTCAACTCTGTTTTTTCTGTTTCCATTTTTCATAGCAAATGACCATAAAACTATTTATGATGAAATCCCTGGGTTGGCCAGGCATAGTGGTAAAATCCCAGGATTCAAGAATCAAAGAGGATCACAAGTTCAAAGGCAGACTAGGTTACATAATAAACTGGAGCCCAGGATGGGTTACACAGCAAGAGCCTGTCTCAAAAATAACTAGGAAAAAAAAAGAAAAAAATAAGATTGTCAGTCTTTGGCTGACAATCATCCTCAAACCCCAGGGCTAAATCATTTATATGAGATGAGAAGTTATACTTTGGGTCTGATTAATCTCAATGATGTTTTTCTTGTTGTTTTGTTTCGGTTTTGGCAACGCATTTTATAATAATGTTTAAAAGATGTTATAAACATGCAAGAACTGATTGAAATTTGTAAGACATAAGGGTGGGGGGCTCTCTGTTTTGGGACTTCCAAAGGCTACTTACTACATTATTGAGTTCAATCTCCTGACATCCTTATCTCCATACCACTTAAAGATTGATGGCTGAGGGCTAGAGAGTTGGCTCAACAGTTAAAAGCACATGTTGCTCTTGCAGAGGTCCCAGCACCACCTACAAGGTAGTTCACAACTATCTTTAACTCCAGATACAGGGGATGTGATGTCCTCTTCTTACCTCCAGGGGCACCAGGTACACACACACACACACACAGATGGTGTACATACAAGCAGGCAAAGCACTCATACAAATAGATAGATACAGAGATAGGTAGGTAGGTATGTAGGTAGATTGATATCAAAAGAATTCTTTTTAAAAAAATGGTAGGCTGAAGCCCCAGTTCAACACCTCCAGTACAGGAGATTTTTTGATATTTAAGTGCTCCTCTCTTCAAAGTCAGTATCCAGAAGGCTGTTAATCTCTCCCACATAATAATTGTATTTAGAACAACAAAATTTCCTCTTTTCACTACTCCACCAGACCTAGGACTTTCAGCTTCACTGCAGTATCTGAGAGTTAAAATAAATACAGAGCAATGAAACCATTTCAAGTTTCAGGTAAGGCAAAGAAGAGTTTTCAGAAGTAACAAATTTGGAACTGATGAGCTGATAGAAATGAAAACTCTTGTTTCTCATGCTTAATAATATTTTGTCAGTCAAAGATAAATAAAGTTGGGCTTGGTAGTCCATATCCATAAACCCAACACTTAGCAGGCTGAGGTTAAGGTCAGTGTGGGCTACATAGTGAGTTTCAGGCTAGTCAGAGCCACCATATAAGACTCTGTCTCAAAAAGTAAGTAAATAAGGCTGTAAAGACAGCTCAGCAGTTTAAGAGCACTAGCTGCTCCTCCAGAGTACCTGGCTTCAATTCTAGGACCCACATGGTGCTGTTTGTAACTCCAGTTCCAGGGAATCTGACGCCCTCTTAATGGCCTCCTCTGGTAACAACTGTCTGTAACTCCAGTACCAGGAGGATCTGACACCCTCTTCTGGCCTCCTCTGGCACCAGGTACAGAAGGGGTGCATAGACATACATGGAGACAAAACACAGGCAATTAAATAAATCTTTTAAAAAATAATAAATTGGGACTGGAGAGATGGCTCACAGGTTAAGAGCATTGACTGCTCTTCCAGAGGTCCTGAGTTCAATTCCCAGCAACCATATGGTGGCTCACAACCATCTGTAATGAGATCTGGTGCCCTCTTCTGGCTTACAGGCATACATGGAGGCTGAACACTGTACATAATAAATAAATCTTTAAATAATAATAATAAATTAATACCCCAACAAAACAACATAACCTCTCAAGTAATAAAAAAATGGTATAAATCATGAGGCAATGATTCTCAGAACAGCACAAACATAATATACAAAACTTTTCATCAAATGTTTAAAAAGAGAAGGAAAGAAAGTAGGAAACGTCTTAGATCTCCGGTCATATCTTTTGCACTTGGTTTGTGTATTTACTATTTGCCTCATGTTTGCAGCTTCCCAGAGCACAAATTAAGCTTTATAATATCTCACAGATAAGCCATGCACAACCACATCTATTTCTCCTCCAGATTATTTAGTGGTATTAGAGTACATCTTGAACTAATTTAGTATGGGCATCAATCTAACTCAAAGCCTTAGCTAGCTTCCCAAGCAGTACAATTTTGTAATAATGTATACATTAAATTCATCTAGCCTTTCTTCTTTACCACCTCAGTGTCAGTTTCATATAGAGCACTCAACCAAGATAATTAATCACAAGCCAATTTCCCTTTCCTAGGAGTTTGTGAACTAATATTTTCCACGAGCAAAACCCACTTCCAATTTAGCCACAAACTTTATGTCTGGACCTTCTGATCACTGCTGGGTATTCTACAGAAGTGCAGCACATGTCAACTGTAGACACTACTAGAAAAGTCTTAAGGTTTTCATGAAATTGTGTTCCCTGGATTGTAACAATCAACTACCTACCTCTTCTCATACACAAGAAAATTCAAATGCATTAAAATTATCTAAATCTCCCAGTGACAATAATGCAGGCTTTGGAATCAGTTTTCAAACAGCAATAAACATGTCAAGCAAGCCCTTGCCATCAATGAAAGGTTAGCGGATCATTTTATTTGCATACTGCTATCAATTCTGAAAAAAGAATCGCCTAAATTTGAGTCTCTTTCTGGTATAACTCTGAGAAGTCAAAGGAGAAAACACAAGCACCTGAACGAAACTGTCTTGAGATCAGAAAGGAACTCTTGTCAGTTCAGCCCCCTTTCTTTTAATAACCTCCCGCGATGGCCAGTGGCCCCTTTCCACATGCTGACGCACTGCCCAGCCTTGCACCGTTGGCGATCAGAGCAAAGTACTAGCCTAGTCTCAGAAACTTGGACTCAGTTATCAAGACACGGAGCACCCACAACAAGCGCGGGGGTGTGGATGGGTGTCTGTCACGGCCCACGCGGTCAACTTTGAAGCAGGGCATTTCTTGCAGGTAGAGATCTGCCTAAAAAACAGTCTACCCCAGACAGCAAAACCACAAGCATTGCCAGCAGGAACGGAGCAAAGTGCGCGGGGCGGAGGAAGGGGAAGAGCCAGGGAAGGACACGGGATCCAACAGACGCTTTCAAGTGGGTAAGAAAATAACCCTGTCCACACGCCCCCCGGACTCGGGCGGCTGGGAATGAGAACCCGGCAGCGGCCACATCCCGGCAGCGGGCGGCGGGGGCGGCGGCAATGTCAGGAGGGCACAGTTGGAGGCGGCGGCCGCCCAAGCCACCACCCCGCCCCAGGTGAGGGGCGCCAACCCCGCCTCCCGCCCGGCGGCCCCGCCGCGGCGAGCAGCCACCCGGAGAACCCGGGTGTCCGGGAGACGGCCGACGGCGCTGAGCCCGCCGGATGCCTTCCGCCCTGGTCCTCCAGCATCCCGGTCCAGGGCCGGGCCTCGCACCCAGACCCTCTCTACACCAGCCCGGAACGCCCCAAACCCACCGGCCCGCGCCTCCCGGCCGTCAGGCCGCCCTCGGGCCCCTCGAAGGCCGCCTTCACCTCACCTCACGTCTCCGGGCCGCTGCCGGAACAACAACTCTGTCAGTCGTCCGAGTCCCACCCGCCGCCCCGACCTCTCGGGCCGGGCCCGTCCCGTTCACTCCGCTGCCGCCGAAGCCCTGGGAGGGCGGAGGGAGCGGGCTGAGGAGGGGAGAGGACCGCCCGGCAGGAAGAGGCGAGGGAGGGGGCGGACTGAGGAGGAGGCGGGCGGGAGCGCGCGCGCCCGTCCCCCCCCCTCGGCGCGGCGTGCGCGCTCTCGAGGGCGGAGGCGCCTTCTCTTCCCAAGGCGGCGGCGCGCACGCGCGTACACAGCCCCTCCTGACCCCGCCTAGCTCCGAGAGCGCCGAGTACAAACCTGACCGGACGCCAGCAGGAAAATTCGGAGCGCAAGACGCCCTCCTGCAGGCGTGCTGCCAATTGGCCCCAGCAGTAACTGAGTTCTAAGATAATTCCCTGTTGAGGAGATTCTTTCCTTACAAACCGGTGCTACATGTTTCCAATCTGCGCGGCCAGTAAGTCACCTCGGAGGACTAACTTTTCCCCGGGACTTATTCTACGTCCTTTGAAGGTGTTTGTGCTCCGCGAAGCATCCCCCTTGATTGTTTCCTCTAGACTCAGATGAGCACATAGGAAAGCGCTGAGCACAACTGTGAAGGCAACAGGGTCTCACCTTTTATCCTTTTGGAGAAGAGATTTTGGAGGACAGAGGAGCTAGAGAAGTATCTTTTTTCTGCCACAAATGTTGTACCGATCTTTGAACTCTGAATATCTTCCTTTCTAGATCAAGCAGCCCAGAAATGACCTGTCCATTCCCTCAATCTCCTAAGACATTTTTCCCCAGGTTTATGGCACCTATATATGTAAACTTAATCTGTGAAATATCTTAGAGATTCCAGGTGTGGAATCGTTCCTTTCTGTGTCTTCAAGGATGAGTCCTACCTGGTTTATAGGGAAGTAGTCAGAAAATGTTACTGTTTGAGTTAAATGTATCCAGCGATATGAGCTCTAGAATGACTTCTTGAGTTGAAAACTCTCCTTTGTTGCAATACTTCAATTGCCCTGGCCTTATTGCCCACGCAGATCCAAAAGCTACTTTGAGAAATGTAACATTTGTCAAAGGGCTTTCAAACCCAAGTTTCTTTTCTCGTTTTTCTTAATGTTAATGCCTACAGATGCTGGGTCACAGCAAGAATGTTCCAACTAAGCTGGGTTTTCCCTCCCTGTTGGGTTCTTTCCAGGCAGTATTTTTGTTAAACTCTGAACCCTGAGAGCCTTCCTAACCCTAAACCTAACCCAACGAATGCTTTAAATTTTGATACCTAATAAAGTTAGGATTTAAATAATACAAATCATCTGTTTATTTCCAAGCTTTTGGAGTGTCTTTGTAAATATGAAAGAAGTAGATAGTGAGAGTCAGACTCTATGAGAAAATCAACACATGAGAAAGCCATAGTTTTTACCTTCTGTTGTGTTCTGAATGGAGCCAAACTATTTGACAAAAGGGACAATGAACGTTAGTGCTTAGTTCACTGTCTCCTTTTTAATCAGCCCAAGACCCCAGGTCAAAGAAGGGTGCCACTGCACAGTTAAAGTCAGTCTTCTCACTTCAGTTAACCTAATCTAGATCATCCTCACAGGCACACCCGGAGTCTTGTCTCCCAGATAATTCTGTATCCTGTCAAACCGACAATATTAGCCACTGAAGAGGGCCAGGCCCACCTAGGGTTTGGAGGAGAATGAGAAGAAGCCTTTCTCACTCTGGTGCTCTGATGGGCGGTTAGGGTTACTCTGCTGCCATGAAGGAAGCAGGCCTGAAGGCGAAACTGACACATTTTGAAAGAGTTCAAACTAAGCCCGAAGCTTACTTCTAGATTTAGTCATTTCTCTGAGTCAAGACGTGTTCCTAGCTAGTTATAATTTTTAAAATGAGTTTAGCTTCTTATTGTTTGCAGTCAAGGCTAAATTTTTCAGTACATACTATGGAAGGAAGAGTCATGCATTATATGTCTCTTCTAAGGGTACTTTTCCAATGGAATGAATATACTGATATACTGTATTTGATAAGACTTTAGATGGACCTCAAAGGAACTTGTCCACTCCCCAAACCCTTCCCAGACTAAGCTATGTAATGTCTGAGTAACATTACTCAGACATAACGTCACTGTAGTGTAAAAAAAAAAAAAAAAAAAACTTTGTAAGTTATGTGCTCTATTTCAGTCAACTTCCCCTAATAAAAGTGCTTCGAGATTCTAATCAGTAACTATATGTGTGTTTAATATGTGAGGGTTTTTTATATTTTTATTTTGCCACGTGTGTGTGTGTGTGTTGTGGTGTGCTTAGGTATACACTCAGAGACCAAAGGAGGATGCTGAGCATCCTCTTCTACCGAGTATCCTGCTCTCTACCTCACTCTCTTGAGACAATCTCTTACTGAACTTCCAGCTCTCCATATTTTAGCTAGGCTGGCAGCCAGCAAGCTCCAGCAAACTTCCCATCACCATTTCGGACCAGCACTAGGGTTATAGGCTTGCATGGCCACACCTGGATTTTTTGCTTTCTTGCATTTTGTTGATACTGGAAAGATAAGAAAAATGGCACTGGTAAGCCAGGCAGTGGTGGCACACACCTTTAATCCCAGGGCTTGGGAGTCAGAGGCAGATGAATCTCTGAGTTCAAGTCTAGCCTGGTCTACAGAGTGAGTTCCAGGAGAGCCAGGGCTACACAGAGAAACCCTGAGAGAGAGAGAGAGAGAGAGAGAGAGAGAGAGAGAGAGAGAGAGAGAGAGAGATTGAGAGAGAGATGACACTGGCTACCTGAAGAAAGGAGAGTAGCAAAAGATACAACATAGAAAGAAAACTTTCCTTCTTCCATTTTATTTAGAGCTGAAATTCAAAAAAAAATAGACAAATCTTACTAAGTCTATGTAAACTCATCCTTTAAGAGTGAATAAGAACACATTCAAAGACTGGGTGATAGTGGCTCACGCCTTGAATCCCAGCACTCTGGAGGCAGAGGCAGGAGGATCTCTGTGAGTTTGAGGCCAGCCTGGTCTACAAGAGCTAGTTCCAGGACAGGACAGGCTCCAAATATACAGAGAAACCCTGTCTTGAAAAAAAAACAATATGTGTGTGTGTGTGTGTGTGTGTTAAGTTATAAGAGCTAGTGGCAAGCCGAAGCTAATGGCCAAGCTTTTATAATTAATAAGACTCTGTGTTGTCATTTGGAGGCTGCTGGTCCCAATGAGAAAGCACACTACAGATAAGTCCTCCTGTGCCCATGACTCACCTTGATTACTTACCAAAATATGCCTAATCTCCCCACCCCCATCACACACACAGAAATTTCACTAGCAAGCATTTCTGTGTCTATCCCTAAAAGCTAAGGGATCTTTTATTGTCATGAATAAAACTTATAATTTGCAGGATAGATAAACAAGTTCCTTCAAAAAATAGATTGTATAAAGGTAAGTAGGAAGGAGAACATATTAGATTTACTTGGATGTTGATTTTGGTTTTTTTTAATTCATTTATTTCATATGCATTGGTGGTTTTGCCTTCATATATGTCTGTGTAAGGGTGTTGGATCCCGTGGAACTGGAGTCACAGACAGGTGGGAGCTGCCATGTGGGTGCTGGGAATTGAACCCTGGTCCTCTGGAAGAGCAGTCAGTCAGAGCTCTTAACCGCTGAGCCATATCTCTAGCCCCAATTTTGCTTTTTTAATATGTATTTTTCCATATCTTTTTAGCAGGTTTATAAGGTATAACTGACATACAATTAGCTATACATTTTTGAAATGTAAAATTTGACAAATTTTGACATATATACACATCTAAAAACATCACCACCATCAAGACAATGAGCATAGACTAACCCAAAAAGGTTATTCCGGTCCGTTCAGCCTCATTTCCCACATCCTCAGGCAGCCATTGATTTTCTATTACTATAGATCAGTTTACATTTAATGTTTTCTTGGGCTGGGAATCTAGCGCAGTTGTTAGAGCATTTCTTTAGCATGCACAAAGCCCGGGGTTGAATGAACTCCGGCACCAAATAAACCAGGCATGGTAGCTCACACCAACACACCCAGCACCTGGATGGAGTTCAAGGCTGGAGGATGGGATGATGAAAGAAATTCCAGACCATCCTCAAGTAGAGAGAGAGTTTGAAATAGCCCTGGAATGAAACCCTATCTCAAGACTAAGAAAAATTTCCTATAAGTGGAATTATAAAACTTATTTCTTTATGTTGCTTTTTCTACTCATAATTGTTGTACTTACTGTAATTTAAATTTTTATCCATGTTGCTGTTAAGTATTCCTTGTAGTCTCTCAATACCACAGCATGTGTTTAATTCCTGTTCAAGTGAGCCATTGAACTTAACATATGCTCAAATTCCCTGCCATGCTCTGCTTCTGTTTTCTCTTATCTAGAAATTTTTTTCGAGTTTAGTAAAATTTTTTTCACCTTTTTTTTCTTTTTGGTTTTGGATTCCTTGAGACAGGGTTTCTCTGTGTAGCCCTGGCTGTCCTAGAACTCACTCTGTAGACTAGGCTGGCTCAAGCTCAGAGATCCACCTACCTCTGCCACCCAAGTGGCAACATGTGCCTCCACTGCTTGGTTCTTCAACTTTTAAAGTATCCAGCATTTATATAATTTTGGGAAAGTATAGAGTCTTCTCTTCTCAGTCTAGTTTAGCATACGTATCTGACTTTGATTAATTTTTAACAATGTAAAGGAATTCTACTGAAAAGGAATATTTTAATAAAATAAACATAATAATATAAAACAAAACCCATCACATCAAAGTTAGACAAGGCAAACCAACAGAAGGAAAAGAGCCCAAGAGAAGGCACAAGAATCAGAAACTCATTCACTCACACACTCAGCAGTCCCATAATTACTAAACTGAAAGCTATAATATACACACAGAAGAACTGGTGCAGACCTGTGAAGGTCCGGTGCTTGCTGCTTCAGTCTCCGTGAGTTCACATAGCTTTGCTTAGTTGATTTAGAGCATCTTGTTCTCCTGGTGTCCTCCATCCCCTCTGACTCTCACACTCTTTCTGCCTCCTCTTCTGCAACATTCCCTGAGCTCTGAAAGGAGGGATTTGATGGAGACATCCCATTTAGAGCTGTGTGTTCAAAGGTAATGCCTGGCTGTGGTTGTCTGTAATTTGTTCCCATGTGCTGCCGGAGGAAGTTTCTCTGATGGTGGCAGAGGAAGAAACTTATCTATGAGATTAGCAGAAGTCATTAGGGGTCATTTTATCAGTACTTTTCTTTTCTTTTAAGGCCAATAGTATTTGGTTTTTATTCTAGGTCCCTAGCCTATCTAGTCTTAGGTTCTTGGTCACCCAGGCAGTGTTAGATATGGGTTCCATCGTGTGGAGTAGGTCTTAAGTCAAACCAGACATTGGTTGGTTACTCCCACAAGCTTTGTGCCACCATTGCACTAACAGATAGGACAGCATTGTAGATCCAAAGGGTTTGTGACAGAATTGGCCTTTACGTTTCTCTTTTGGTTGCCTGCAGAGTATCTTTCTATACCAAAGACACTAGAATATAGGACTGAAGGGGAGATAGGGTTGAGGGGGAAATGTGGGGAGAGACAGTTAGATTTGAGACCTAGTATGGAAACTTAGTTCAGCGAAAACTTCCTAAAATATATGAAGGTGACCCAAATGAATCTTCCACATAATGAGGGAGATGTAGTTCCAACTGACCATCTCTTGTCACCAAACCAAGTTTCCAGTACTGGCACTGGGTTGAGTTGAGTTGTTGGCCAAAGTGTTTCCAAGGAAATCCCCAAACAACCCAGACTGTTCCCAAGACTCTAGGTTGCTCCACAAACTGACAACAAGGTTCCATTGCTGTAGACAATACCCACATAACTCGTTAAAATTGAGCTGATGCCTACATAGAAAAGGAATCTTTTAAAGTATTTTTCTTAATGAGCATACTAAGTAATGGGCTTCCTTATGGCATACGCACTTTGTTGGTCTTCCTCCCCTCCGCACCAGCTTCTTTCAGGTCCCTCCCCCACAATAAACCCTAATCTACTTTCATGTCACTTAAATTCGATTACTCTTTTCCCCTCTTCCTTAAGACCTCTTTTGCCTTTCCATGTTCGGCATGGATGCAGGGACTGACCTAATTGGGGCAGTAAAGGAATGAGAAAAGCACAAACACACAGAGATGGATACAGAAAAGCTAGGATGAGGAGGTCTGGGCTCTCTGATGGAGAAGCACAGCCCTCCCCATAGCCCCCACCTCAGGATTCTTATATACAGCTAAATAAGGACTTATGGGCTTTACATACAGCTAAACAAAAATTTAGAGATTATCACTAGGAACAGTATCTGTATGGGAACAGCCTCCAGGTTGTAAACATCCAGGGGAAGAAAGCTACACTTGGACTCAAGGAAGGCTTTGCCATCCTTCTGAGCCTCCCCTGGGGAAGGCTTTTCCACTTCTGCTGGGGCTAAGGCATTGGGATCCTTAACAAGACCATGCCCATATAGTCTCAGGACTTCATTTACTCCACACAGTCCCCTTCTAGATTCATAACCTACACCAGAACACACACATAAATACCCACATAAAAAATTAAAAACTAGAATTTATATTAGAAAAAAATGCAGTATTTGTCTTTTGAATCTGGGTTGCTTCACTTAGTGATTTCCAGTTTTGTCCACTTTGCTGCAAATGTCATAATTTCCTTTTTCTTTACAGCCCCGTTAAATTCCAGGGTGTGTGAGTGTGTGTGTGTGTGTGTGTGTGTGTGTGTGTGTGTGTGTGTGTGTGTACATTTTATCCATTCCTGATTATATTCCCTGGCTAATGTGAATATCACATACACATGGATGTGCAGTATTTCTGTGGTAGGACTTAGAATCCTTTGGGTAACTGCCCAGAAGTGGCAAAGCTGGGTCATATGGGAGTTTTATTTTTAGCTTTTAAAGAAACCTCCATACTGATTTCCATAGTGGCTTCATCAGTTTACACTCCCACCAGCACTGACTACAGAGCAGCTCTCCGTTTCATTGTGAGAAGAAGCTCTATAGTCACAGAGATAGCCTGTGTCTCTGTGGATGTGGCGTCAGCCATGTCAGCAGGGTAACTCCTCCCTGGTGGTTTCCCTACATCAGTTTGTCCAAGCAGTGCTTTGGCAGTAAAATCTAAAATCCCTTGAAGTGTTTGCAACAGACCTAGTAAATTCTAGGGTTTGGACATTTAAAAATAGATGTATTCCTTAAGTGTATATGTTTTGAAGAAAAGTAACTTCAAAAATTACAAATGTTTTCACAGTAAAAAAAAAGGGGGGGGGAAGGGAACCACTTTCCTCTTCTACATCAAGGGAAATCTGCCTCCTCCCCACTCCTCTCTGCTCTCTGACCCTCCTCTAAGACAGTTCTTAAATCTTTCACCTTTGCCATATTAAAAATAAATTATAAATTTACAAAAAGATTTCTGAGCCCTATGGTAGTATATCTACTATAAAAGCAAATGACAATCTCTATATGCATATTGAAGCCCTCTCTGTAAATAAGTAAATAGATAAATGTTGTGATAATTAAGCAACAAATGCTTTAGAATGTCTTAAAAGATTCTTAATACTTGGTCTAATATTTTTCCAATTTTAGGAAAATTCTTACTCCTCTTTAATTATCTGATTTGTTGGCAATAATTACTATAGGAAACAGTTAGTTTATATTGATACTAACGTCAAACTTTATATGAAAATTCAGGTTTTAGGATTCCTATTAACTAGGACTGTCCAGTATAATTATAGTGGAAATTTATTATGTTATCAACTAAATGAAGACGCTTACTAAGTGATTCTCTATGATATTTTTGTTGTTTGGTTTTGAGACAGCATCATGAGTATCCTAGGATAGCATTAAACTCCCTATGGAGCCAAGAATGAACTTGAACTTTTGATCCCTCTGCCTCTACCTCCTGAGTGCTGAGATTTTAGCCCACCATGTATAAAATACCATGCCTAGTTTATACAGCTTTATTCTACCAACTGAGCTGCATTCCCTATTCTTTCCTATTCTTTATACGTTTTTGGTATATTTTAAATTGTGTAATTCTTATTAATTGAATTCTATCAATGTGTTTTTTGTTTGTTTTGTTTTGTTTTTTGTTGTTTTTGAGACAGGATTTCTCTGTAGCTTTGGAGCCTATTTTGGAACTAGCTCTTGTAGAGCAGGTTGGCCTCAAACTCATGGAGATCTGCCTGCCTCTGCCTCCCAAGGGCTGGGATTAAAGGCATGTGCCACCACCACCTAGCTCCTATCACTGATTTTTGCCTCACTTTGAATACATACCCTTTTTCCTCCCAGAATAACTGATGTTTCCCTTTTGTGTCCCACAAAAACTAAGACATCTAATTTTGTCCACCAAAGATCCTCTTTTTGTTTATGACTATTTTTCTCTCCTAAATGATGACCTCCCTGGAAAAACAAAAGCTATGTCTTTTTTCTAGGTACTCCTAAGTTATTGTGTGAACGATAGAATGAGGAAACACAGCTGCAAATCTGTGCAAGAAATTTCTAAGCTGTTTTCTCTTCTCAGTGAGACAGAGCTTAAATAAGATAGCAGGTTATTGAATTTCCTTACACATTGCTAAACATTTGTCCTTTGTTTCAAGTGACTTCTAAATACTTGCCTCAATATCCGTATTCTTCTCCCACTTCAGTAACAGAATTCCTGATTTATTAAAGATTAAAGAAACAAAGATAAACGACTATAGTCCTTGACCTCCCTTGCAGTCATGAAATGACCAAACAGGGGAACTTTCCTTCAAAGAGAGAAACTGGGTTCTCTTCTCTCTTTCTTCCCTCCTACTACCTAGAAAATAAATGTAATAATATAGTCTAACAGCCATCTCTAACTAGAGAACAGGGGCCACCTTAAGAGCTAAAGGAGTTTCATAATAATACAATTCCTTTAAAATGGGAATTCTCCATTTAGATGCAGCCTATCTGGAACGGTAGCAAATGGAAGAATTTTGAATGAAAGGCTGGAGAGAGAACCTAAATTCAGCTCCCAGAACACCTTTCTTCATTTGTAACTCCAATTCTAGGGGCTCCAACAGTGTCTTCTGACCTCCACAGGGCCCTACACACACATACACACATACACACACACACACACACACACACACACACACACGCACACACACACGGTGCATACAAATTCATGTATACATAAAATAAAAATAAATCTTTTCTTCAAAAAAATAAGTAAAAAGTAGGCTTAGGCTGCAAAGGTGGCTAATTGGTTGAGAGTGCTTGCTACCCTTTCAGGGGGACCTGGGTAGGGTTCCCAGCACCTACATGGTAGCTTATACCCTCTCCTGGCCTCCTTGGCCACCAAACATGTACACAGTGCACAAATACACGTAGACAAAATACTCATACACATATAAAACAAATCTTTAAAAAATAAGTTTGCATGAGAATTTCAGTATTTTTTTTTAATCTCTATAACCACGACTGGGCCGATGAGATTGCCCATCAAGTAAAGTGCTGCAAAAGCCTGCCGACCTAGGTTTGGTCCCAGGAATGGACCATGGAAGACAAGACTTCCAGAGATGCCCTCTGAGCATCATGTCATGGTACACACACACAAATAAATAAATGTAATATTTTTACAATAAATAAATTTTACTAAATAAAAAAATGGCCAGTTAGATATTCCTTTTATTACAAGTTTTAATCCCAAAGATGGGAGGAGAAAGACCGCCAACCTGGATCATCATGGCCAGATTAATTAAAGCAAGCTTTCTTTATTCATGTACAAGGGATGCCTCCCCCTAAGGCAGGGTTTGAGCGGTCAACATTGGATGTGAAAAAGACAAGGCTTTTATAGTTCAGGGTAGCGGATGTCCAAATGGGGGATGTGATGGGCAGAATAAGCAGGGCTACAGGAGGAGAGCATAAGCATAACACGTTAGTCCTAACCACCTCCTGAAACAAAGATGTGGTTGCAAGGTGATCACAGCAACAGGTAGTCATAACAATCCTTTTGAAACAAAGGTAGGATTGCAAGATGGTTATTAACTTTTTGGAACAAAAACGTGATTGCCATTCCTGGAACAGGCAGTACAGAACCGTTTGTTGTTAGAGTTACAGGTGGGGCTTAGCCCAACCCTTGAGCAACAGAGGTTTAATCATAAACAGGAATGAACTTAGTTTGTCTTTGCTATAAGATGACTTTTAAGCCTAAGACGGAGGCAGGTTGGTTCTTCACAAGTGCTTGCATTTTTCATGCCATTTTATTAAACGTTTTCATCACAATCTTTATTTCCCTTTCTATCAGTATATATTAATTGTGAAGATTAATGGATTTCCATTATGACTTTTTCATGTAAAATGTAAGATATAATCTTGGTCTTGAGAGGTTCTTTTATTTGATTGTTTTTACAATGCTGGGGATCAAATGTTTATTTATTCCATAAAAATTGAGTGCTTTGTATCTCATTTAATTCAGGAGTCTACTGTAGTTGTTGGTGAATAGAAAAAGTACAAGAATTGCAAAGCTTTTGGGTTTTTTGGTTGGTTGGTTGGTTTTTGATTTTTCAAGAGGGAATTTCTCTGTTTAGCCCTAGCAGTCCTGGAATTCACTCTGTAGGCCAGTCTGGCCTCAGAACTCAGAGATCTGAGTGCCTCTACCTGCTGAGTGCTGGGATTAAACAAGGCACGTGCCACCATTGCCTGGTGTAAAGCTCTGGTTTTATTAATGTGGAGTTAGGATGCTTTCAAGGTTCTGGAAGGTCTCCACCTTACAGTTAGGCCACTGTAAGCTGGGAGAGTAGTCAAAACATAACTGTATTCTTGAATTAACTCAGTGGGTCAGGATTGCCCCCTGCCCCCTGCCCCTGATGCAAATTCCAGCAGATCGCATGACTTTCCTATTTTCTTATAGAAAGCTTTAGAGAAAAGGAATGCAAGCAGTTTCCTTTTCCTTTTTTGTAGTAGGAGGGGCTGCCCCAAAATAATCATACAGAAACCATATTATTTAAATCACTTTAACCCATTAGCTCTAGCCTTTTTTTTTTTTTTTTTTTTTTTTTTTTTTGAGACAGGATTTTTCTGTAGCTTTGGAGCCTGTCCTGGAACTAGCTCTTGAAGACCAGCCTGGCCTTGAACTCACAGAGATCCACCTGCCTCTGCCTCCCAGTGATGGGATTAAAGGCGTGTGCCACTACTACCCAGCAGCTCTAGCTTTTTATTGGCTAACTCTTACATATTAATTTAACCCATCTCCATTAATTTGTGTACTGCCACGTGGCAGTGGCTTACCGGCAAAGTTCTGTCCAGTGTCTGTCTCCAGCGGGAGCTGCATGGCTTTTCTCTTACTCCACCCTTCTTTCTCCCAGCATTCTGTTCCGTCTTCCAGCCTCCGCCCTGCCATAGGCTCAAGCCAGCTTTCTTTATTAACCAATCATATTCACAGCATACAGAGGGAAATCCCACATCACTTTTTCTTTTCTCCTCAAGTTCTTCCCTTCTCAGTAGCTGATGTTAGAAACTCAGGGTTGGAGTTCATGGAGAGAGAAAAAGAAAAAGGGAGCAGATAGGTGCTGTTGAATACTGCTTTAACCAGGCAAAGATGTGTTACATTTACTTATGCTGTGGAATATTACTTTAACTGTGTAAAGATGTTTACTTTTATTTACGCTGCCTTTGTTTAATATGTAAAGATGTGTGTTTAATTATGTAAAGATATGTTGCATCTGTTTTACCTTGTCTGCTTAAGGCACCTGATTGGTCTAATAAAGAGCTGAATAGCCAATAACTAAGCAGAGAAAGGATAGGCAGGGCTGGCAACGAGAGAGAATAAATAGGAGGGGAAATATAGGCTTGAGAGAAGAAGTAGTGAAGGAGGAGAGAACGAGGGACATGCCCGGGGCAAGAAGCCAGGCAGCCACCAGTCAGACACAGAGAAGCAGTGAAAGGAAGACATACAGAAGTCAGAAAGGTAATAAGCCCTGAGGCAAACGGTAGATTTAAAAAAAAAAAAACAGTTTAATAAGTTTGAAAAGCTAGCCAGAAATGTGCCTAAACTAAGCCAAGCATTCAAAACTAGTAATAAGTCTCTGTGTTAAGATTTGGGAGCTTGTTGGTGGCCCAAAAGAAAAAGCCTGGTACAGATAGGCCCTGATTGGGCTTTGTGTTCCCTGGGATTGACAGGTGTTATGCTGTCTCTTTCCTGTGGGCGTTCATGTGAGTTTCTCAGTGTTTGAACGCTATGAACACTAAAAAGTACAACTCCTTTGTTTTCTGTGATATGAGCCATATATTTTATTTCTCTTGCTGCCACTTTTTCATTGCTATGATGGCTTTCTTTGTTTTGTCTGGAAGAAGTGTTTGTTTGCTTGCTTGCTTTTCGTCTATGCCATGTTGTTGTTGGTTTTTATTGTTTTTTTTCTGTTGTTGTTGTTGTTGCTTGTTTTTGTTTTTGTTTTCAGCACAATTGACATCCCAGGCAGTTTTCTTGGGCAAAAATATAAAGGATCTCCATATTGGCTTTCCCTCCTGTGTAGCCTATATCTGGCCCATCAAATGCATTATGCGTTCTTTTTCCTGACCAACAGAAGGGGCTATTGGGTAGATCCTCCCCAATAAGATAAAGGCAACCAGGCAATGGTGTTGCACACCTTTAATCCCAGCACTGGGAAGGCAGAAGCAAATGGATCTTTGTGAGTTTAAGGCCAGCCTGGTCTACAGAGCAAGCATCAGGCTGCTAGGCATTCACTTTCTGGCCCTCAAAATTCTCTTGAGAAGCCTTACAACTATAGTTCTCTAAGATTCACTAAGAAAGCCTAAACTGAAAGGGCAAGTGCCTGCTCCTCATCCTGCTGAGAGGGGCCAAGGAATGCACAGTCAGGTCCTCCTAAGAACATCTCACACACACACACACACACACACACACACACACACACACACACACAAGCTCCAGCACTCTGTTTCCACTGGGTGACCTTTGTGGTTTTTAAGAAGCACCTAGACAACAGAAACTTGTTTTGAATTTCTGCTTGGTGGTCTGGCATTTCACTCCGAATATCACACCTTCTGCAGCCTGCTTAGGTCAACACTTCCTATGTAGCCTTCTGTTATGCTTCTTAAAGCTTTAATGCTCAAATAGCCAGGTTTTCTTAACAGAGACATGTTTAACCTAGAGAAGCACAATTTCAAAAAAAAAATTATCTGAATTGGACCCTATTCTTGAAACAAGAGTGCGGCAAACTTATCGTAAACGATAACAGCATTGTTTAATGTGCAAAGCAAGCATAGGTACTTTCCTTTCTGATCCACTGTGATCAAATGTTGCTTTAATTCATCCCTACATCCTATTTTCCACTCAACCTCAAATTCCTACAGCTAAAGAAACCTTCCTCTAACAGTCTCTGAAGTCTCCGTCCCAAAACAAAATCTATTTTTTCTTTGTTAAGAATCAGATGTCCCTCTAGATATATGGCTACCTTCTTTAATTTGTGGAATAATCCCATTGAATATCTTATGCAGCTTACTACTGAGTTCAACTTTTGAATGCTTTATGTCTTTCTCCAAAGGCTCTGGTTTCCTTCAAAATATCTAAACAGAGAAAAGGAATGGGAAATACAGGTATATCATACATACCCCTGCCGTAATGCCCTTCTGACTCCCCCTCCTATTAGAATAAACATAACAACCTTGGGCCTCAGAAGATGGCTCAGTGGTTAAAGAGCTTGCTGCATAAAGACATGAGTTCAGATCCCCAGCACCCACATGCAAACCCTACCACCCTAGTGCTCATTTGTAACCCCAGTGCTAAAGGCAGAGACATGCAAATCCCTGAGGTTGTTGGCTAGTCAAACTAGCAAGACAGTTGAGGTTCACTGAGAGGCCTTTTCTCAAAATAGAAGATGGAGGGTCTGGTGAGATGTCTCAGCAGATAATATTTTCTGTGCAAGCCCGATGATGAGCTAAAAGTGACCATTGTGTACCTGTGTCTTCCCCACAACAATTAGCTGTTAAAATGAGGACACACACTCATGTGAACACATACATACATGACTTGCACACGTACATATGCACACACTAAAAGTATATATATATATATATATATATATATATAGTCATTGGGATGACCTTGGTTATTGCTTTTTATTATGTATTTTATATATGTATGTATGTATTTCAACCTTGACTCATCTTTTCTTGCCCATCAAAATCCTGCCTTTTGAATGATATTTATTCAAAGTTCTGCCCTCCCCTCCTGAACAAAGCTTACTGAATAATTTCATTTGGTCACAGTGGTTGAATTGAACCATATTTACTAAGTACTTCTTGGTTAAGAGGTACCATTTAAACATTAGGAATACAGCAATAAATTTGACAGAAAAAAGCCTGGGCCCCCAGATATTTGTGGAAACACCATCAATCAATAAATAAAAATTAGAGCTTATAATGTCTGGCAATGGTCAATGCAATGAAGGGAAACAGGGCAGCATAAAGGAATACAAAGCATCATTGTAGATAGGGTAGTCAGGAATGAGTCTGGGCAGATACTAATGAGGTGAGGACTGCTTAAGAGCAAATGCCCTGAGAAGACAGCCCTTGATGCTCTTGAAACACAGAGGAAGCCCCACATGGTTGAGACCAAGATGAAAGGAAAAGTGATAGGAAATGATTTTGTAAAAATAGGTGAAAGCTCTTCTAGAGGGAGCCTAGAAGACCATGAAAAGAGCTGACATTTTATTCTAAATTGATGGAAGGCCATTTTGAGTAGAGAAGTAATGACATTAGTTCTACCCTTTGAAAAGACCAATATTTCTGCAGTGCTAAGGTTTAATAGTGCAGAACCAAGGCTAGAAGCAAGGACCTGAGTTAGAAAGCTAGTTTAAATGACTGGATAAAACAGCATGGCAACGTAAAGCAGTAATGGTGTGGTTGTGCACACCTGTAATCCCAGAAAGCAGAGACAGGGAGATCTCTGAATTCAAGAACAGCCTAGTCTACAGAGTTCCAGGGTAGGCAAGGCTACACAAAGAAACCCTATCTTGAAAAAATAAATAAATAAATAAATAAATAAATCTTAAAGATTTAGCATACCAAGACCTAAAGACATATCTAGACAAGGCAACCAAGGCCATCAAGGATCTGATGTCCCAGTTTCTAAAGAGCCTAAGTTTTCCTTCATGTGCGTTGAATCGCTCCTTGACTCCCGAGAAGGGAGAACATTTCTGGTTATTAGAGGTGGGGCGGTAAAGCTGTCCGGTTCTTACTGCTTGGGAAAAACTTTCTATCTACTTAGACTGCCTACCAAAAACTACCGTCCTGAAGATGGACTGCTACCCCAAGGGTTGTTTTCCCCAGAGGAATTCAGCCAGTGCAGTTGGTGGCACCAGAGGTAGAAGAATCTGGAGCACAGAAATGCTGACTTTTTATCGCCTTCAGAGACCTGCAACGCTCTTACCTACACAAGGAAGCCTGTGATCAGGAAGGAGCAGTAGAGTGGTTCCCTTTACCCCTTCTGCACACTTGAGTGGCAAGCATCCTGCTAACAAGACCTCTCCCTTCCTCTGGAGCCGCGAAGGTTTTTCCAACTTTTTACTAAGAATATTTTACACCTCAAATGATACTTCCCACCCCTCCTTTTGAGGTTTTTCCTTTTGACTTTTTTTTCTACACTCTGTTTTGCCCCTCGCTATATAGTGAGATCTCATTTCAGCATCGTTTTTTTAACACAAGAAAAAAACTGATGTATTACCACCATGCAATTTTACAATCCTAGGGCTTTATTGAAGTCAGAGTGCCCTTTATATATAAATGATTCAGTTAGTAATGGTGTGTTGCTTTCAGCCATTACATCTCTTTAGTCTCCTTCACTCAGGAATGGTTTCTTACACTATCACTGGTTTTCATTACCTTGACTCTTGGGACACTCAACAAGCCTTTTATCTTAAGATACATCTCACAGTTTATACTTCTGCAAGTTTCACTAAGATTCAGATTAAGAACTTTTGCTGGGTATAGTATATGAAGATCCTGTACTCACTCCTTATGCTTATCCTATCAGTTGGGTGGTGTACAACTTCAAAATCATTTCAGTTTTGCTGATATATTTGAACCCTTTGATGAAAATTATATCCTACAAACTCCTTCACTTTGAAGTTTTTCTTTTCCCTCTTTGTTGTATTTTCTGTTAAAAAAAAAAAACCCTTTGAAACTCTATGTATTATTCTTCAACACAAACTTATATCATAATCTTTTATTAACTTTTGTCTGTTTTGACTCATGGTTTGTTATTTTACTTAATGGCTTCTGATCTGTTTTTTTGTTGTTGTTGTTTGTTTTTTCTTGTGCAGTAGGTAGGCCACTTGTTTGTTCCTGGCTGCTCAGCCCCGAAATAATCACACAGATTATTTGCAATACTGTTTGGCCAGTAACTTAAGCATATTTCTAGCTAACTCATATCTTAAATTAACCCATTCCCATTAATCTGTGTATCACCACAAGGCTGTGGCTTACCGGGTAAAGTTCCAGAGTCTGTCTCCGGTGGGGTTACATGGCTTCTCCTTGACTCCACCTTCTTTCTCCCAGCATTCAGTTTAGTTTTCCCCACCTACCTCTATTCTGCTCTGTGCAGGCCCAAGACAGTTTCTTTATTAACCAATGGTATTCACAGCATACAGAAGGGAATCCCACATCACCTCCCTTTTCCGTTTAAATAAAAAGGAAGGTTTTAACTTTAACATAGTAAAATTACATATAACAAAACAGATATCAAGCAAGAATTACAGTTACAATATTTGTATCTACTTTATCTTTTATCATAACTAAGGAAAACTATAACTATTATATTTTTCAACTCCATCAAAGACTCCAGAAGGATATAATATTACCTAACTAAACAGAAAGTGCATTGCAAGCAATGTCCAAAACTCTTGAATTGACAGAGACATCTCACTGCCTAGACAGTCACCCAAAGTTGGTCTATATCCTTGTAGCATCCATCTTCAACCTACAGGCCCATAGTATCCAGCAGACTTTTCCACAAAGCAGGAAATTTGAAGATCTGTTTTGCTTTGTAATGGCAAAGTTCATCGGTTGCTTTCTTTTGCAGAATGTCTGGCAGACTCTTTCATGTAGCAGGAACCCCAAAGGACCATCTCACCTTTAAGCAAGTTCAGCAGTCATTTCTTTGTGGGTCCTACATGTCCAGTTTATACAGCATAACATCAAGCAGTCCAGGCAAGATCAGGTTCTTGCCCAAATGGCTAGCAAACTCCATAAGTAGCCTCTTTGTTGCCCATTGTCCTCTTGAAGTAGATTGGTGCTGCCAGGAGCAGATGAGTCTCACTGTCATGAAAAGTCCTAAGATCTTAAAACATTTTAAATTTCATATTCTGTTAGTCTTTGAGAGGCTTGAAGAACAACTATCCATCTGAAATACATTTTGTTATGTTTTTTGAGGCAGGGTTTCTCTGTGTTGCTTTGGAGCCAGTCCTGGAACTAGCTCTTGTAGACCAGGCTGGCCTCGAACTCACAGAGATCCGCCTGCCTCTGCCTCTGGAGTACTGGGATTAAAGGCATGCGCCACCACTGCCCAGCTCTGAAATACATCTCTGTACATCTAGAAAATCTAACTAACATGACCCATTTAGAAGTCTTTTTTTTTTTCTGAATCTGTCTTTATTGTGTGTCTGTAATTATTTTCTGTCCAGGAGCGCTTTTTTTTCTTTTCTTTCTTTTTTTTTTTTTTTTTGGTTTTTTTCTAGACAAGGTTTCTCTGTGGCTTTGCTGTCTGTCCTGGAACTAGCTCTTATAGACCAGGCTGGCCTCAAACTCACAAAGATCTGCCTGCCTCTGCCTCCCGAGTGCTGGGATTAAAGGTGTGTGCCACCATCACCTGACTAGGAGCACTTCTTAAAATCCTAAGCAGCAGTATTGCTAAGGCAAACAAGGCCCTGCCTGCTTGTTCTGCCCAGTCCAACATGGCTGAAAGTCCATTCATTATCTCTGAGAGCCATTCTCTCTGTACAAGATCCAGGGTTGGGTTGCAGCAGGTCTGTGTTGTCATTAAGCAAGTTGTAGCACTCTGCTCACAGACTCCATTGAAATGCTCCATAGCCAGACCTCGTCAGAGTTCTTACTGGCAGCATGGACCAGGAAGCTGCTGTTTCAAAACCACAAAACTTTTTTTTCTGCTACTGCTGAGTGAGTAAGACCGCTCTTAAAGGAGCCACAGCATGCCACCAGCAAGCAGGGCCAATCTGAAAAAAAAAAAAAATGAGACTAAACTTTGTTTTTTAGTGTCTAGAATTCCTTTCCAAGTCCTCTCAGGTTTTATGTGGATTTAGCTAGCACATGTTAGAGCGCCAATTTGTAGTAGGTAGGCCACTTGTTTGTTCCCAGTTGCTCAGCCCCAAAATAACCACACAGAAACCATATTATTTGCAATACTATTTGGCCAATAGTGTTGCAAATACGAGCATATTTCTGGCTAACTCATATCTTAAATTAACCCATTCCCATTAATCTGTGTATCACCACGAGGCTGTGGCTTACCAGGTAAAGTTCCAGAGTCTGTCTCCGGTGGGGTTACATGGCTTCTCCTTGACTCCACCTTCTTTCTCCCAGCATTCAGTTTAGTTTTCCCCACCTACCTCTATTCTGCTCTGTGCAGGCCCAAGACAGTTTCTTTATTAACCAATGGTATTCACAGCATATAGAGGGGAATTCCACATCATTTCTATTTTGAAATAAGATCTCACTATGTAGCCTGGGTTGGCCTAAAACTAGGGTTCCTCCTTCCTCAGCCTCCTGACAGGGATATGAGCTATCCCTGGCCCTAATCTGCTTCTATACTTATTTTATTTAATGTTCAAGTTGTCCAAAGATTTTGGCCACTGTAAACGCATACATGTTGACTTTTGGGGTTTTTATTTGTTTGGTTAGTTAGTTTTTATTCCCATATTCTTGGTGCACTTTTCTCTTTTATATTCTAGGCACTGTCACTGGCACCATGGTGACATGTGGACCAAGCTGCTGCTGAAGGCCATGTCTGTGTCCATGTTCCTACTGAAGGTAGGATCTGGGTTGTTAGCCTTGGCCCATGCTGCCATAGGAACCATGTCTGTTGAAATATGAGGGTCATGCTGAGCTGGCCCCACCCTTCACTAGCCCTGATATAGCTGGCCTTGTCCCTCGCTGAACAATGCAGCAGTAGAACTAGTCCCACCCCTCATGGAAGAGCTGTGTCCACACCCGACACACACACACACACACACGCCAGTATTCAGGAGAGAGCTGGCCCCACCTCTTACTACCTGCATGCGAGAGCTGGCCTTATGACATGGACCTTGGAGAGCTGGCTCTGTCCCTTGACTGAAAGGGGCGGTCCCAGTGGCCCAGACTGCCCAGCTCAGCTACCACCCAGACCCACATCATGGGCCTTAGGTTGACACACCCTAACATCTATTCCATTTATAGCCTGCTGGAGCTCACAAAGGGACTCATTCCACAGGACCTCCATGACTCAAATAAATAGCAGGCTATCCAAAAAAGGTTTCAGTGAGGGTCCAGTGATGATAGTCTACCAGAGGCCAGATGCCTTGAACCAGACCAATGACTCATTGCAGTGAACATGTGGGGCAGATTGGACAAAAGGGTATAATGCATGGCGTGCTGCAGTTCTCAATGCCACTAGGACTAATGAAGAGGTGTTGGAGAGATGGGAAAGACAGAGAAGTGAGGTGACTTTTTTGATTTTTTTGTTGTTGTTGTTTTTAGTTTTGAGGGGTTTCTTTTGCGGGGAGGATGCTGCAGGGATGAGGGGCAGATATGGAGGGGACTGGAAGGTGTGTGGGATTAGGGTGCACGTTGTAAAATTCCCAAAGAATCAATAGAGAATTATGTTATATATAAAAAAGAAAAGAAAAAGAAAATTGTGTATGTGTGTGTGTGTGTATTGTGAATTTGGCTGAAAGTTCCTGAGGGATAAAGAAAGAGAGAAAAGAGAACTGAGTACTGAGTCTCAGGACACTCCAAGCTTTGACATTTCTGTAAGGAGGAACCAACAAAGTAAACTATGAAGTGTCCAAAAACATGGCGGGGAAAACCAAAAGAAGCTTCTTGGAAGTCAATGTGTTCCAGGAAGATCATTTGCATTAGTTACTCCAATTAAGTCAAACATGATAAAGACAGAGATCAGCACTGGGTTTGGTGTTGTGGAATATTATTTTCAAGATGTGTTACATTTGTTTATACTGTGGAACATTTGTTTAATGATGCAAAAAATATATTGCATTCTTTTATGTTGCATTTGTAAACTGTGAAACTATTACTTTGCCTATCTAAAACACCTGACTGGCCTAATAAAGAGCTGAATGTCCAATAGCTAAGCAGGAGAAAGAATAGGCGGGGCTGGCAGGCAGAATAAATAGAAGGAGAAAAAGAGAAAAGGGAGTTCAAGGAGCAAAAAAAGAAGGGGCAAGCCACTCAGCAACAGAGCCAGCCATGGAATAAAAAGGAGAAAAAGGAATAAAGAAACAGGAAACATAAAAGCCCAGAGGCAAAGATAGACAGGATAGTTCAAGTTAAGAAAAGCTGACTGGGGGCTGGAGAGATGGCTCAGCGGTTGAGAGTGCTGACTGCTCTTCCAGAGGACCCAGGTTCGATTCCCGGCACCCACATGATAGCTCACAATTGTCTGAAGATCCAGTTCCAGTGAATCTGACACCTTCACACCAATGCACATAAGATAAAGTTAAATAAACCATTAAAAAAAGAAAAGCTGACTAGAAACAAGCCTAGCTAAGGCTGGGCATTTATAAGTAAAAATTAAGCCTCCATTGGAGATTATTTGGGAGCTGGGGGGGGGCAGACCCACAAAAGAGGGAAAGAATAAACAGAGTAAAGCGACCAACTACAGTTTGGTGATGTGAAGATGCATGGTATGCTTACTGCATCACTGGAGCAACAGTGAATTCTAATAGCTTTCCTAGAGTAAACATAAGATGGTGTCAGAAATGCTAGCACGGGGACGTGAAATGCAGGGAATTCCTGTTAAATGGAGCGAAGAAATTGAGCAGCAGCTAACAAGGGATGTGAGCTTAAAAGACTTCTTTATTAAATAAGAGATGTTTGTTGTATTTATCAATTAATTACCCTATAAGAAAGAAACAAATTGGTCAATGAAAGAGCAAAAGAGAATTAAGGCCCAGAGCACAGGAAGAGAGTCATGTCTGTGTCTCATAGAAAACAGGAACAGTTAAGCTTTCGTAACATGAGGGCAGATAAGACGTAAGTAGGTAGAGCAGAAGCAGTGACAGGGTGGAATTTTTCTCTTCTTTCTCACGGAAATAAGAAGCAAGGTCATCAGCTTAGGTGGAAAATCGAAAAAGAGGCTTAAAGGTTAAGAGTGTTATCTGGAAGAGTGGCAGAATCAAATGACTTAACGACATGCAAAGAACCACTGGGCAATACTGAGTATCTAGTTGAGCTTGAAGTCATAACTTAAAATTTAGCTCAGTCATCATGAGAACTTGTTTTCTCCAGATGTTTAGGCACTAAATAGAGGGGAAACTGTGCTTCACCAGCTAGGGATTTTGCCAATCAAATACCAAAAGAGAAAAGGGGAAGTGTATTGAGGGCCTGACTGCTCACAAGACAAACCATTTGTTTAATATATTTAAACAAAAATTTAGCCAGGTGTGGTGGCACACAGCTTTAATCTCAATAGTTGGATGGCAGAGGCAGTGAGATCGTCGTAATTTTGAGGCCAGCCTGGGCTAAATGGTGAGTTCAGGCTTGCCAGGGCTGCATAATGAGGCTCTGTCTCAAAAAAATAATTTAGAACAATTGTAAACTCACCATTATGAAATACATATGTCCAAAGATATATAAAAATCATGAAAATATATAAATATCTCTTAACTACAATTTCCAATCACATTCAGAAATAATATTGTTTGATTAAGCAAATACGAGTTGTTTGGGTATCAGTATCGCCATTGCCATCTTCATCATTGTCATCAATATTTTTATTATGCAATATAATTGTGGGCTCTTTGATAAATGATATAGTTCTTATCGTGAACAACCTAGAAATATCTGGACTGAATTTTTTTCCCTCTGCATCTGGGGTCCATTAACTTAATTTTTTCTACTCAGCCTCCTGTTCCATTCTTAAACTCCATTAGTTCATCAATTTTATTATCTCACTGCAAGACAGTGTTAACTAAGGCAATGGGGAATACATAAATGCTGCGTATGAGAGAGCAGCTATAGTATATCATAGATGGTATACTCCACTTTCACATGTAGGTGTTCCTAAGGCCTCTGTCTATTCATTAGGCTGACCAAGGCTTTCATGTATCATTCATTCTGTCAGAAGTACGCCATAAAATGCCATGTGTTGTCTCAGCGGACAGACATGAAAATTGGTATGCTGTGCTTTCTATTCTCATAAGTTTCCTGAACAGTTGGCCAGAAGAGGCATGCATTCAAACTGCTCTATAATGAAATCTATGTGAGGATTATTGCTGATACAAATGAATGCTATAGTGGCACAAAGTGGACATCTGTTCTACAGAGAAGGCATTGGGATTTGAAATGACAGAATTTTGAAAGACTATGATTAGAATAAGACATACTTGACGGAAGGAACAAGAGAAAAAATAATGGAGGTAAAAGAGGGGAAAGTGGGTGACAAGAATAACATGTTTTAAAAATCATTTGGTGACAATAGCAAAAATCCATTTAATCGAGTGTAGATAAAACATTGTTTGTTTGTTTGAGTGCTGGGGATTAAAGCCAGAGCATGGTAGGCAAGCATTCTACCAATGAGTGACATCCCAAGTCCTTATGTTCATGTATGCATATGAGTAAATTTGTATTTGGAACCTTGGGTGTCTTTCTTCAGGTCCTAACAAATCATCATAATCTCTCTGATCTGTTTCAAAATATCTGAATGGGAGAGTTTGGCACAATTGGGCTAACATATTGACACTCAGTCAAATTGACTATTAGCTAGCATAATAAGTATTCCTGTGGAAACTAGGTCCACTGTGTCAGGAGAGCTGAAAGTGGCAAGTTTATCTTCTTCATTAAGAAGATGAACGGGCTGTGTAAGAAGAGTATCTATACTCAAAAAGAAAGACTCAAGCTTTTCCTACGTGACTTTGCTCACCCTTTGTAAGTGCTGTTGCCTCATCTGGAAGTGCAGGTAGTGACACTGTGAGAGTTGAGCAGTGTGAGCCAGGCACACATCTATATTCCCAGCTAAAGAGAAAGGTTTGTCATTTGCAGCCTCACCTGGATAGCATACCAAGAGAATAAATATATCTGAAAAAAAATTTAAGCAACATAAAAAATATGTAATTTAAAAATGATAAGGTTTTATAAAATGAGGAGTAGATGGTATAAATCTGGTAAGCCAGGCTCAAGTTTTGTTGGGTCTTTTTTGTTTTGTTTTTTGTTTTTTGCTTGGTTTTATAAATAAGACTTTTATCTTTTAAAAAAGGGATAATAATAGTGGGTAATAGAGTGAATACTTGTGAGCTATTATTTATGAATAATTTACATTGGTATAGTTTTTTGTATATTGATACAAGTTCAAATTATATTTGTTGTTTCTGTTTACAATATTTGTACACCTATGCAAAGTTATTCTGTCAATTGTACACATGCATGTTTCTCTGTTTAGGACATTTTGTATATTGATACAACTTTTAGGATATATTTTCATATTGCATTATATATTATTCTTACCTCTGATCAAGATACTTATACATTGTTTACATTTTGAGGTCATTGTCCTCATTTGCTGCACATTTGTTTACAGATTATATAATATTCTGACATAAAGTCTTAGTCTTTAAGTTATACAGGTATTAAATATTATAGGTCAATAGTTGTTCATGTTTGTTATACATATAGTCAGATTAATTAGGTTCTTTAGGTACATAGAGATTGTATTCTGCCTAGATAAGTAATCTTCAGCCACTTCAAGGATCTGTAGAACGTGACATTTAAATAACTTAGGGTTCTGTTGACATGAGATATGATTGCTCCTGACAGCACCAATCTATTCCCAAGAGAATGTTGAGCACCAAAGACACTCCACTCGGAGTTTGTTTTCTTCTTGACATAAATGGCCTTTGGACAAAGAACTACCCATGCCTCGACTACTGACAAAGTACCTGGTATCCAGACTGAATAAGCAGGACACACACACACACACACAAAAAAAAGGACTGCCAAACCTTGCCAAGACAGGGTAAAACAGTGCTGAAAAATTTCCTGCCTCTAAAAATGGTCTGTCAATTACTCTAGGCCTTAGCCAAAGTTGGTTGCTTCAACCTTACAAATGAGACTTTGGGTGATTGCCCAGTTAGCCAGTTGTCTCCATCATATACTGCTCACTTTGAAAGCTGCTTGATTGCACTTCCTGCCTACTCAAGTAATATTATCTCCCTTCTCAGGCCTTCAATGGGGTTAAAGATTAGATAGTCATAGTTACCTTTTTCTCATGATTTAGCCAAGTTTCTTTCCAATACAAGATTTAGACTCTTTAAAATAGAATGTTTATTAAAACATTTATCATGTGTTCCTTGCTTAATATTACTTATGTTGTTTGTAATTTTATACTTGATATCTGTTCCTGCTGTACATAGTTTTATATTGGGTTTGGATGGCTCTTGTTTAGACAAAAGGGGGAGGTGATGGGGAAACCTTGTTAGCCAATTATCTTTAAGAGGTGGATCCAAGTTAGGGTGTGGCTTTCTGGGACCAGGATTAAAACAAATGCACAGCCCAGGTGCTCTCTCTCTCTCTGTGATTCCCGCCGGGCACAGCTGAGCTTGGACTTCTCATTCCTATTTTGTGAGTTTTCCCCTTATAATAAATAAAAATATAATTGTTTTATCCTTTAGCTAGCCTTGTTATTTCCCAAGTCGAGCTAATTTCTACATATATGCACAATATATCATACATGGATATTTGCACATGTGTATTTGGTTTTTTAATGGGTTTTCTTTTCTTTTTTTTTTCTTTTTTCTTTTTCTTTTTCCTTTGAGACAGGGTTTCTCTGTATTGCTTTGGAGCCTGTCCTGGAACTTGCTCTGTAGACCAGGCTGACCTTGAACTCACAGAGATCCGCCTGCCTCTGCCTCCTGAGTGCTGGGATTAAAGGCATGTGGCACCACCGCCTGGCTGGTTGGTTGGTATTTTGAGAGATGGTTTCGCTGTGTAGACCCAGGCCAACGGATCCAGTACCTTTTCCTGAATTGCATGGGCACCTGTGATTACATATGCACATACCCACACATATACATACTCACAAAATTTAAAAAGAAAATCTTTTTTAAAAAAGAATGTACTAGTAGAAAAAGAACTTTTTTTAAAAAAAGATTTATTTATTTATTACATATACAATGTTCTGCCTGCATGTATGTATGCAGGCCAGAAGAGGGCATTAGATCTCATTACAGATGGTTGTGACCCACCATGTGGGTGCTGGGAATTGAACTCAGTACCTCTGGAAGAACAGCTAGTGCTCTTAACCTCTGAGTCACCTCTCCAGCCCAAAAAAGAACTTTTTAAAAAGCAATTTTGGGTATGTATGCGAGTGTGCATGTGTGTGTGTGTGTGTGTGTGTGTGTGTGTGTGTGTGTACTGGCCAGAGGACAACATCAAGTGTTGGTCCTCACCTTCCACCTTATTTGAAACATGGTCTCTTTGTCTTTAGCCACTACATAGATCAAGCCTGTTTTTCGGTGATTCACTGGCTTCCACTTCCCATCTCATCACTTTCCCAAATATACTAGGAAAATCTGTCATAATAGGTAAGGACGGCATTTAAGAGAGGAAAGCTGTGAAGGAAAGCTTCCCAAGGAAGAAGACGTCTAAACTGCACTTTGAGGAAATAAATTTCATCAACTGTCTAACAAATGGAAATATTGATAAGCAGAGTTTAGGGAACTGAAGTCTAGGTAATTAATACATTTCCCCTAAATAAATATGAAGCATATGGTCTGGAATTTAATTTGGCAGCAGGACAGGATACCTGAAATTAGGACTCTCAAAAAAGCAAAGACCATATGGTCATTGGAGGCACAGGAAATATCTGGGTGAAAGGTCCTAAGATGTGAGAGGCATGAGTCAAGGAAAGGGTGACTGTGTGCACGGAGACACAGAAAGTAAAGGAATGTCTAACATCCTGAACATTGCTTGAGAGTCCTAAAAATAAAGTGGAGATATGAGCACCAACAAAACCCCTAACAGTTTCCTCTGGTGTGACTGATACCAACAACCTCCAGCACCCAGTGAGCCGGCTGTTGGAGTGGGTGATGATGGATTTTGCAGTAATATCAAACTTTAAGGTCAGCAGCAAAACAGCTAAGCCCAGCCAAATGCCGTAACACACCCCTGTAACCCCAGCTTCCTGGAGGTAGAAGCAGGAAGCCTGGGGCAAGTTTGAGCCCAGTCTGGCCTACACAGCAAGCTCCAGTCCAGGTAGGACTGCTGCGCAGGGAGACCCTATCTAATAAGAAAATAGCACAACAAAAACAGCCAAGTGCTTAGAAAACAGGCAGTGAGCACTGCAGCCGTCATACTGATTCTCCTTCCTCTGAGTTTCTGCGTTGTGACAAATGGCAGTGCCATCACTATTTTACTTACTATGTTATATGTTCTTTAAATATAAACTATCCTACAACATAATTTTTAAAAGGTAATATCTTTAACCTAAGGTGGGAAGCTGGTAAGGTAGATTATGTTTTGGTACTGCTTACTTAATTTTTTGCTAAATAGGTGTAAATTTCCAGGCTTCCAAATTTAAAATAAATAACTCAATCTGAGTAGAGCGTTTCTTGGCAAAAACAAACTATATTTTGAAAATCTAAATTATTCTTGAGAGGGGAATAAAAGAATAATTATCACTTAGAAAGCTACTGAAGGAAGGAAGTAATTTGTAAAAATCCAAATAGTTGGATGAGAACAGCAAACCAAATGATGACAATTCTGGGAGAGGCGGGAGGCGATAATTGCTTTCAGAATTTGAGTTTGCTTCTGTGCATTTTAACATGCAAGTATTTAATGTCACATCCACATAGAAGAAAAATGAGCACTTTTAGGAGCAAGAAACTCACAAAAGGAGAAAGAACCCAAAGCCAAAGGTAAATTAAAATATGTAATCTCATTAGTAGCCAATAAAAGGGCTATCTCACTAGTTGTCAATCAGAAGATTGACAAGGAGTTGTTAAAAGAAGAAGTATGCAGTCTCATGGTAACAGTTGGGAAGCAATGTGGAAAAATACAAGAAAGGCTTAAAAATAAACATATCTTTTGTTTTAAAAAAACTATTTCTAATATTTACTTTTGAGAAATAATCAAAAGTAGTCAGCGATTAAATCTTCAGTTTTAAACAGTATTGTCTATTGTGCTGGGTAGTCTATGTCAAGTTGACACACAAACGAGTTATCTGAAAGGAGGGAAGCTTGGTTGAGAAGATGGCTCCATGAGATCCAGCTGTAAGGCATTTTCACAACTAGTGATTGATTGGGAAGGGCCCAGCTCATTGTGGGTGGGACCACCCCCGGGTAGGTGATCCTGGGTCTGTAAGAAAGCAGCTGAGCAAGCCAGTAAGCAGCCTCCCTCCATGGTCTCTGCATCAGCTCCTGCCTCCAGATTCCTGCCCTGTTTGAGTTCCTGTCCTAGCTTCCTTCAATGATGAACTATGATGTGGAAGTGTAAGCCAAATAAACCCTTTCTTCCCCCTACTTGCTTTTTGGTCATGTTTCATCATAGCAATAGAAACCCTAAGACACCTATTAAAACTAAAATATCTAGCAAAATCTATTGCTGACAGCATAATACTTCTTCATAATACGAAAGTGTGCAGTCGTGTAAAGTGATATATCTGGAAATAAATTCACAGTTCTCCTAATCAAGCAGATTCTGAAATGACATATACAGCTTGACCCCTAACATTTGTAAATTATATAGCTACAGATGTAACTTTATCTTAATTGAAGGCTTTCTCTCCAAAGTATATAAAATCAAAGTAGAGATGTTATAAAGGTAAAGTTGAGCCAAGTACAGTAGCACATATCTGTAATCCCAACCTTCAGGAGGTTGAGGCAGGAGGAGTGTGAGTTTGGAGATGGTCTAGGTTAGAAATAGATAGGAAGAGGTCAGAGTAACAACAAAGTAACACAGACTTGGAGAAAATGTAACAACTTTACTTTTAAATGATTTTATATTCTGTAATGTTTGCTTATCTTATTACCAAGAAAAATAATAGTCTCAACCACTAGCAGTTTCTCAAAACCTCAAAAAATAATAAGAACAACCATTATTGGTCCTTTTTCAGAACTTTCAAAATGCCAAAATGTTCACTGTCTTCAAGGGCAGCCTGTAATAGCTGTGTATGCTGAGCTGTGTCCTTGTGATTCATAGGACCATAGGGAGACATGGGTTCCCAAGCACAGGGTGTCTGTTGTGGTCGATATTGGCAGGAATAATAGAGATCAGCTCTTTCTGATTTAAGTAGACCATTAACTGATTAAAGGATATTGTCAGGGCAGTCATGACGACACACAGCTGCCATCCCAGCATTTTAGAGGGGAAGGCAGGATGGGTGCATGAGCATACATTTGAAGGCAGGACAGGCTACCAAAGGAAACCCTGACTCCACACGAAGAGGAGTAGAGGAGGGGGAGAATGGAGGAAAGAAGGGAGAAAGAAAGGACAGAAAGGACAGAAGGAGGGAGGGAGGGAAGGAAAGAAAATATTATTTGAGCTGTCATAATAAAATACCATAGACTAAATAACTTACAAAAAAGATCAAAGGACCAGCAGTTTAGCATCTAGTGAAGGGCTTGTTCATAGGGAGTGTCTAGTCACTGTGTCCTCACATGGTAGAAAAGGCAAGGGCTCTGAGGTCTCTCCTATAAGGGCAAAAACCCCTCTCTTAAGTCCCATCCCCTGACACCTTCACGTTGGTGATTATGTTTTAACTTATGAATTGAGAGTGGAGGAAGGACAGATGCACAGACATTCAGACTGCTGCAGATTGTTAGACATCCTTCTAAGGTATCAAGAATTGTTGAAGGGCTAGTGGGGAGGATAGAAGACAGTAGCAAGAGTAATCTCTCCCCAGAACTACAGAGTTCATCTGGTGAAAAAAAAAAAAAGTTGAGTAATAGGACCAACCCCGTTCTAGTTTTCTTAGGTCTGAGGGGTTCCCAAGTATTTGAGAAATTTCTTGCTAAAACATAAAAAGTGTCTTGGAAAGATGTTGGCCTACAGCTGGCATCACAAATATCAAGTACTAGAAAATGCAATCTGCCTTTGACCACTTCTCCACCTGGGCCTCAAGTTTGCTGCAACAAGTCTGCCATTAGGAGAAAGAAAGGAAGGTGAGAGAGAGACAGGGAGAAGGAAAAAGCCAAAATTACAGAGACTTAGAGTCATACAGACATTGCTTGTCTCTGTGAGTCAAAATTCTAGAACAAATATCTATTTTAAAGGCCTGGTCCCTCCCTGCAAGGGGGACAGAAAAAAAACCTGTGTGAAACTGTGTAATGCTAACCAGATTCTCTATTCTCACATCATAATGATTGGCCACGTAATGGTTATATACTACATAGCTCTGTGATGGAAATAATCCTCTATTTATGCATTACAATTTGAGGCCATCTGGCTTTATCATTATTTTAAAATATGCTCCATTTCTGTTATTTACCTTGAATTTTTCTGTAATATTTCCCAAGGAGAAAAATAATTATACAAAGACTCCCGTGTTTGCCAAGAAGAAATGGATTTTAGTGGAAATCTTTTAAGTAGGGCAAACCTTATTAAGAGCAGTAATGGACAGTGTGCGCTGAACAACTAGCTCTTCAGCCTTCACTCGCAATTATTGTGGTCAAGTAATTTGAAGGCAAAGCATTTTGAGGCAGGGTTTGCAGTTATTTTTCTTTACTCTTACTCCTCTTGCACCATGTTTTTGGACAAACATGTTAAGATTCTTTTATTTTGCCTTTATATATTGAACTATAGAATAAGAATACTGGTTCAAAGATATAGTTTTTACTAATGGAAGAAAAAATAACAAAATGCTGAAACAAGAATTCTGGTTTTGCCTTTCATGGTGTAGTGTCAGGCCTTGCTCATGTTGCTGAACAATCTCCCAACTCAATTTCCTCAGTTATAAATAATTTTAATGCCTGCATGGAGTAACTCCAATGATGTATGTGCAAACATTTGTAAAATTATGAAACAAGCTAGGAGTGGCGGCAAACACCTTTAATCCCAGCATTTGGGAGGCAGAGGCAGGCGGATCTCTGAGTTCAAGGCCAGCCTGGTTGGTCTACAGAGCAAGCTCCAGGACAGTAAAGATTTATTGTATTTTGTGTGTGTGTGTGAGAGAGAGGGGGGAGGGGACGTGGGGGGAAATGTATGTATCTATGTGTATGAGTATACAGAGTACAAGTACCCACAGAGGCCAGAAGAGGGGTCATCTCCTAAACTGGAGTTACTGTGGTTGTTAGCCACCCAATTTGTCCTGGGAACTGAATGCCAGTCCTCTCTATAAGAGCAACAAGAACTCTTTACCACAGAGCCATCTCTCCATCCCCTTTGACAGATTCAAATAGCAATTATTAGTATTTTCTTACAGTAACTATTTCCAAGACCCTATTTGTTCAAAAGTTTTCTGAATTACATTTATGTTCTTTGAGTCCTGGATGTGTACTTTCAAGGTTTGCTGTTTGTTTATTCTAAGCTATGATATTGAAAATGAGATTGCATATAGGGGACAAAAACCAAATAGAGAGTAGGAGACTCATCTAGTTAAAATAACTTCTTTCCCCTGTTAGAAGGATGGAGAAGAGAACGTGTTGAAAGAGATTTACTTGGCAAATACTCCATATCTACACTGTGAAATTACCAAGTGCCTGAGAACTAGGGAGTACTGAAACACCCACTGTGGAGAGGCTCCTTTGTATTCCCGCCCCCCAGCACTTCAGTGTCTGGATAATCTAATAACTCTCCCGAGCTGTGAGTTTATAGGTTTAAAATTGCTGATGCAGAACAGCCTTGTGATGAATCGTGATACCAGAAATGAGCAGACAGGCTGGGGTTTGTTTTGGCAGCTCCATAGTTTGAGCTCCTGAGTAGAAGAAAAAAATCTCAAGCCTACCCATTTACAGAAATCCTATTTCTCAACTTTAACTGTCTAAACCCAAATAGAACTCCTTTCTATTTTTAACCTTTCTCAACAAAGTGCAATCTGACTTTACACACCAGCCTTTGTCTTTTCTCCATCAACACTTTAGCTGCAGACAGACTGCACTGCCACTAATTTTAAGTAGGATGAAGCCTCTTGACTTCTTCCTCACACCTCTTCGGGGTGTGCTTATCACAGAAGTTTGGATTAGGGCAAATGATCTGAGGGCATGGTGATGCCTGCTTCTCTGGATGACCTTGACAGTCTCTTACATTCTTTTCCTAGAGGATGTAATATAGCTAATAAATATATAATACAGCTATTACAGAATAATGTGCAATGTAGTAAATAAGAACTCTGTGATCTGTCTTGTCCAAATTAAGTTCTCAGAAATAATTTTTGCCTTAGTATATCTGAGATGTTGTGATGATAGAGCAGAGACTACATAATTTATGAACAATAAAAGTTTCTCACTCAAGGCTAAAAGTACAAATCAAGGAACTGATGGGCTCATTATGTGCTAGGATCCAGTCTCTGCTTGCAAAGTGGTAGCTTTGCTAAGTCTTATAAGAGAGAACATAGTATCTTCACATGGTAAAAGGTGGGAGGGCCAAAGAAATGTCTCCCTCCCTTTTGCAAGAAGATCCAGCCCCTCCCATGAAAGAAAAGTCCTTGTGACTCAATCATAGTATAAAGGAAGGCACCACCTCCCAACACCACATGGACATCTGAATTTGGGAAGTGATGTATTTAAACTGTAGCATAATCTATTTGTTTCTTAGCAGCCTACAGTTTGGGAAAACATCTTCACCAACCCCACTTCAAACAGAAGACTGATCTCCAAAATATACAAAGAACTCAAGAAACTTAACATCAAAAGAAAAAATAGTCCATTAAAAAAAAGGGGGGTTTCAGACCTAAATAGAGAACTCTCAACAAGAAATCTCAAAGGACTGAAAGACACTTAAGGAAATGCTCAACATCCTTAGCCATTAGAGAAACGCAAGTCAAAACAACTCTGAGAGTCCATCTTAAACCTATCAGAATGGCCAAGATCAAAACCACCGATGACAGCTTATGCTGGAGAGGATGTGGGGTAAGAGAAATGCTCCTCCATTGTTGGTGGGAGTGCAAACTGGTACAGCCACTTTGGAAATCAGTATGGCAATTTCTCAGAAAATTAGGAATCAATCTACCTTAAGACCCAGCAATATCACTGTTGGATATCCAAAAGACTCTCAATCATACCACAAGAACATGTGTTCAACTATGTTCATAGCAGCATTATTTGTAATAGCCAGAACCTGGAAACAACCTAGATGCCTCTCAACCGAAGAATGGATAAAGAAAACGTGGTACATTTACACAATGGAGTACTACACAGCAGTAAAAAATAATGACCTCTTGAAATTTGCATGCAAATGGATGGACCTAGGGAAAAAAAAACATTTTGAGTAAGGTAACCCAGATCCAGAAAGACAAATATATTATGTATTCACTCATAAATGGCTTTCAGACATAAAGCAAAGAAAAACCAGCCTACAGGCCACAGCCCCAGAGAAACTAGACAACAAAGAGGATCTTAAGAGAGACATACATGGATCTACGTAGGAAGGTGAAAAAGACAAGATCTCCTGAGTAAATTGGGAGCATGGGAGTCACAGGAAAGGATAGAAGGGGAGAGGGGAGGAAAGAAGGGGAGTGGAAAAAAATGTATAGCTCAATAAAAACAATAAAAATATTGTAACAATTCTAGTAGAAAAAATCGTTTCTTTCTTTCTTTGCATTTTGTTTCTTCCACCCTTTTCTTTTTCTTTCTTTTTCAATAACTGTTGCCTGCTAAACTTTGCTTGTTATTTTGTTATTTTTATTTGTTGAGATCCAGGTGTGCTGTGTAGCCCAAGATGGCCAGGAGCTTGCTTCATAGAGAAAACCAACCTTGAACTTTTGTTGATCATCCTGCTCTTCCTCCCAAGTGCAGGGATTACAGGTGTGCACCAGCCACCATGCCCAATTAGTATAATTTGTTTTTGATTGGGGATTGAGGGGATCAGCAGAGTTTAGGTTTTGGCACCAAAAGGAGCAAATCTTACTAATAAAATGAAATAATCACTTCACTCAGTATTATTTATATATTAACTAAGACTAAGAAAAGAACTTGAGTCGACGGTGGTGGCACACGCCTTCAATCCCAGCACTCAGGAGGCAGAGGCAGGCAGATCTCTGTGAGTTCAAGGCCAGCCTGGTCTACAAGAACTAGTTCCAGGAGAGGCTCCAAAGCTACAGAGAAATCCTGTCTCAAGAAAATAATAATAATGCTCAGTCATTTTATCAATCATTTCCTGTCTTCAAAGGCAATTATTTTCAACTCTGCATGGTTCTCATTACACATACTTACATACTCTAAACAGCATACTTGTATTGCTATTTCATATCTCTTTGTTGGAGGCATTACACATGTGCTTTCAGGACAAGGCAATGTCAATTATGGTTATTTTCATTTCCTGCAAAATGTTTTTGCTTTTCCTAGAATCTATAATCTATATAACTAATGTGTTTAATTTTATAATTCCCAACTCACTCAAACTCTGTACCAGAAACATTAAGCCTTCTATGAGGTTCATCTCTCTCTAAATATTTCTGTCCTGCCATCCCAGCTTCAATTTGTTGCACAGCTGTTTTTCTAGGATCCTGCCTGACAAACACCCTTTCAAAACCTGACAAAAACCCTTTCACTTCTGTCTGGTACAGATCTCCTGTTTGGATGTTCTGTGTGACTTTTAATCACTTTCTCAAAAAGAATACATAGGAAATTTTTTCCTAAAAATCTGCTGGTCTGAAAATATATAGTGCATAATTAAAATTAGAGATCATTTTCCTTCAAAATTTTTAGGCCATTTCTCCAATGCTTTCTGCATTCTGGTATGGGTATTATAAAGACCACAGCCATTCTGATCCTTGCTTCTTTGTAAGAGACCTATTTTTTTTTCTTTTTGGAAATTTGTGGGATTTTTTTTTTTAATGTTTCTCTCGGTAGCTTTGGAGTCTGTCTTGGAACTTGCTCTGTAGACCAGGCTGGCCTCGAACTCACAGAGCTCTGCCTACCTCTGACTCCCGAGAGCTGGGATTAAAGGTGTGTGCCACCACTGCCCGGCTTATTTTGTGGGATTTTGGTGACTGCTCTGAAGAAGAGTGCAGACAGAACATCCAGCCAAAGGCTACACATGGGAAACCCCAGAGTCAGAGACTGAAGAAATGAGAATCAACTGATGGAATCACAATAAAGTTAATGAGGCATTTCTAGGTGTAAATGCCATTTGGCTAATACCTCTGATTCAGCCTCTCTCAAATGCTGCCTGAAGCACATAAAAAGACTGAAAAAAATATGAGAAAAACCATGCCAATGCAGAGCACAAGAGTGAACAAGCTGCTCGTTATTAATTGCTAGAAGGAATTACCCTACATTATCAGACTAATGAAGTCGGATTTAGAGAAACTGAATTTGTGGGCTATCCATACTCCGCTTAATGGTAAAGAATATAACCAGCCATATAACAGAAGGTGAAAAGCTGAACATCCTCCTGCCGTGGTCCTGCTTACTGAACAAAGACAGGGTCCTTCCAGAGCTACAAACCACACTGTTGGCATTCTTTTGCCTCCAAATCCTGAAATTCTTCTTTGAGACCTGATGACAGTGAGTCGATCAGTGGCTGTCATCTTTCTCACCTGGAGATTGGAACTTTTAAACCTTGGTGGAGAAGGATGGGGTAGATGGAGACAGTATTTTCCATTTGTTCTAACAAAATTGGTCCTGTGACTCTCCACAGGCAGAGTGCTGCTCGTATGCCTTCTAAGGTGACATCAGCCCTTGGATTCCCCTGGCTTTGTTGTCAGAGAGTCTGTTAGTTCCCATTCCTCAGGCTGTGACATTACAACATTAGTGTCCAAATACAGTGTTCCTATCTGAGTTAGGAAACAGAAGACAGTGAAAGTATTCTAACTTGGGCATATTAATTTGGCCAGTCATCAGAGAGCTAAAAGTAGAGCCAAGGGAAGTCTACATTTCCTATTTGATATATGAAGGCTATATTGAAGAAAGATAAGGGTGGTGGCGCGCGCCTTTAATCCTAGCACTTGGGAGGCAGAGGCAGGCAGGTCTCTGTGAGTTCAAGGTCTACAAGAGCTAGTTCCAGGCAGGCTCCAAAGCCACAGAGAAGCCCTGTCTCACCAAAAAAAAAGATAAGAAAAATAAGGAGGCATTTAAGATGATCTAAACTATCTTAGTTCTTAATAATTCCCCTTCATATTTACTCTGAAAAAGTTTCACACACACTCATGGTTTATTTCCTGAGGTTGACATTCCTGACGTTGTCTCTAGCTCCAAACTACCTAAGGTCAGTTTAGCCTGACAACCTTTGCAAAGGTAAATTTCTTCATTGATCATTGTTATAATTCTGCTGGTCTTTCCTGTCACTTGGGTACCCTGTCCCCCTGTCCCTTTAAGAGACAAGTTCCACACCACTCCCAATCTCTCCCTTAGAGCTTGCCTTGGAGGCCAAGGCAAACTGATCTGGAGTCTCCTCTTCTCTTCTCTCTCTCTCCTTCTGAAGAAGCAATCTCTGCCTCTCCCTTCCCTCTCTCTCTTTCTCCCCTCCTCCATAACCTCTTACACTTATACCCTTCCCAATACCCACTAAATAAACACTATACCCAAGCTCTCTCTGCATGGTGTATCTTTCTGCCTCCCACCAACTGTGGTCTCCCACCCACCAGGGGACCTAGTAAATCTTCAATCATCCCACACAGACTCCATGTCTTTGATTACTGTTTGCTTCTCTCTCAGGCCCTTTGGCAAGGTGCATAGAGTTCAATTCCCTTTGTGTCCTGTCCATAGCTGATGGCCAGTCCTGCTTACTTGCATATAACCTACCACAATTCCTTAGAACCATTTTGTACACACACACACACACACACACACACACACACACACACACACACACGTGCTGTCATAGATTGAATCTACTTGACCCTCCCAAAAGGTCATAGGGAGTGGCACTATTAGGAGGGTGGCCTTGTTGGAGAAAGAGTGACTACTTTCTCCTGCCTGTTAGTTAAGATGTCAGAGCTCTCAGCTCCTTCTCTAGCACCTTGTCTGCCTGTGTGCTGCCTTGACAATAACGGGCTAAATCTCTGAATTGTAAGTAAGTCATCCCAATTAAATGTTTTCTTTTACCAGAGTTGCTGTGGTCATGGTGTCTCTTCACAGTAATAGGAATCCTAAGACATATACTAAGCTCCCTTCATGTCCCAAGAATGATACAAAAAATCATATCAGAAAGAAAAAGGAAAATAATCCAGAACATTAAGATTTACTTCTCGAGGCATGTAAATATCTATGAGTTCAAGGCCAGCCTGGTCTACAAGAGCTAGTTCCAGAACAGCTAGAACTGTTACACAGAGAAACTCTGTCTTGAAAAACCAAAAAAAAGGTAATTCTCTCTGAAAATGGTTGTTCAAGGAAACAGATTCTTCATTCTGAAAAGCTGACATTCTCAGTAAGAAAAAATAAAGTTATAGCAGATGCAAAATGAAGCAAAAAAAAAACAAAACAAAAGAAGAGAAGATGAAATAAAACCCAAACTGTGACTTATGGTTGTGTCAGGAACAATTCAGAAGAAATTAGACAGGACTAATAATAAACCAAAGACAAACTAAATTTTAAAAAAATTACTAATTAACTAACAAAATAAAAGCAGTCAGGACAGTGTTTTTTTGAGTCACATCTATTGCCCCCCCCATATTTCTGCCAGATATTGTCCTTATACTTATAAAAACAAACTATCTCTGCACCTAAATACCATGTATTTTCTCACTAACTAACCCCTGTAATGGTAAAAGTAAGAAGCTGCAGATCCCCGAGTGGCTGCAGTGGGGAGTGGGCCCCCAAAATGGTGACAAGCAGCAGGCTAAGGCTCCAAAGAGCAGCCAGTCCCAGGCAGGGATGGCGCAGTCCAAGTGGCTGCAGTGGGCCAGGAGGGGCCGCAAGTTCGAGGCAGGGAGCCTCGTGGTGGGTGAGAGACCTTGATGGGGCAGCCAGTCCCATGGGAGAGATAGACAGATGGGCATGCCACGAGACCATGTGTCAGGTATCTGAAGGTGGGCTGTTCCGGGGCTAGGAGCCTCGTGCTGGGTGAGACAGAGACGTGGATAGGCACACCATGCAGAGTGAGGTTGAATATTTATTTAGTGGGTTATGGAGGGGAAAGGGGAGAAGTAGGGGGAAGGGAGAGACAGAAGCTGCTTCTTAGAGAGGGAGACTGAAAGGGAAGGAACTCAAGGTGGAAGCTGAAGATCAGCTTGCCTCAGTGAAGGAGGGGGCATGGGCATGGCTCATCTCTTAAAGGGATAGAACAGACCATTACATCCCCCTCCTCCAGTTTCTGCTCTCTCTCTCTTCTTTTTTCTTTTTTTGACAGAATTCTTCATAAATTTTGTTTACATTCTCTCTCTCTTTACAAGCCCTACCCATGTGTTCTCTTAAATATGCTCCAAGCACAGATCAGTGGTAGCACACACCTTTAATCCCAGCACTTGGGAGGCAGAGGCAGGTAGATCTCTGTGAGTTCTTGCCCAGCCTGGTCTACAGTGCTAGTTCCAGAACAGGCTCCAAAGCTACACAGAGAAACACTGTCTCAAAAAAACAACAACAACAAAATATGCTCCAAGCTTGGTTTCTCCCCATCACACAATTCAACTCAAACTACCTAGTAAAGTCAGCAATACCTCTATGTGGCCATACCCAATGGCAGTTCTCAGTCCACTGATCATTCCTTTCTCCTTGAAACACCGCCCTCATTTGCAGCCAGTAGCTGTGATTTCTCCTGACCTCATTGGCTATTCTTCCTTCCTGGGTCATCTTGCTCAACCTGATCTCAGAATGTTGGGTCTGGCCGTTGATCTTTTCTTTCTTATCTCACTCTCTCTATGTTTACAACTAAGCCTCCATCTTAAATATAATCTATATGCTAAAAAGCTAAAAATATCTTTCTCTTCAAGACCTACCTTAAGAATCCCACTAATGCAGGGTGCGGTGGCATGTCCCTTTAACCCCAGCACTGGGAGGCAAGACAAGCAGAGCTCTATAAAGTCAAGGTCGGCCTGGTCTGCAAATCAAGTTCCAGGCCAGCCAAGGTTAAGACACAGTCTTAAACACACACACACACACACACACACACACACACACACACACACCAGCAAGAAGAGAAAACTGACTTTTGCAAGGTGTCCTTGGGTATACACACACACACACAGAGTAAATAAATAGTTATTAAAAGAATCTAATCAAAACTTTAACCTCACAGCAATAAATAACGTTAGAGTAGGTAGAATCCCCATAGAGTAGGTAGATCCCCATAGACTCGGGTATTTGAATATTTGGTCCCAGTTGGTGTTGCTGTTCAGAGAGGTGGCATGAGTATCACTAGATGGGGGTGCTATGAGCTCCTAGCCTCAGCTCACACTCAGTTTGCTCTTTCTGCTTTGTGTTTGTGGTTGAGGGTGTGATCTCAGCTTCCTGCCTCAGTCATGCATTCCCCGCCACCTAGAGTCTTATCCCTCTGGAACAGTAAACCAAGATAAACTCTTTCTTCCATAGGTTGCTTCTGATGGTGGCATTTTATCACAACAGCAGAAAAGTAGCAAGGTCTACTGAGGGAGAAAATACAGTACACGCAGGAAATGTAAGTATAGAGAGCACAGTGACAGTGTATTCGAAAGGTATCATCACTCCAGGGAGAAAAATTGTGTGCATTTGGATCTGACAAACTCCATCAGTACAAATACGAAGACTTAATGTGTGTGTGTGTGTGTGTGTGTGTGTGTGTGTGAGCCTGGCTACAATCTTGACCTATAGTTAATGAAACTGATATGCTGAAGTTTCTTTGGTATAGGAATAAAATATACAGAAGAAAATAGCCATGAAAGAGCAGATATGTTCGGCTATATAAAGTATACTTCCTGGTGGCTGAGAGGCTCCCTTGATCAAGCCATTACTAATTTAAAAATTTAAAAATGCTAATAGTTTGCCTTGTCTATGAGGAAGGATTTGAAAAACTGTTAGCTTTCCTTTATAGTCAGTAATTGCGGTAGGAAAGTTTGCCAGGAAATTGGACTTCCTTGATTTCAGAATAATAGGCTCCAAGAGAAGGAAGCTAAGTGGCAGCATTTTAATCATTAGAGACAAGAGAGAAGCAATTACCACATTAAACTTCACTGAGGAATGTTAATCAAGTGTCTTAACTCAAGAGATTTCTGGCAGTAATTAACAATCACAAGATCCCTGGCAATGAGATAGATCAATGGGCAGCCTATCAAAATTTTGCTTTAGAAAAAGTCTATGCAAAAAACAATGCAATTTACATAGTCATTAAAATACACATTTGTAAGATTTTTTGATAAATTTGTATTAATTAGGTATAGTGTTACAAATTTTAAATATTTTTAAGTTTTTAGTTTAAAATTGTACTGTAAAAATATTTTGAATACTTAAAGATGGGAGCTGGGGAGATAGTTCCGTTGGTAAAGTAGTGGCCTTATATTTTAATTAATCTTATCAACTTGCAGAGATTTAAAATCCCCATAAAAAACAAATCTCGGCCTATTTGTGAGGGATTTTATTTTTTTTTCTTTTTTTGGTTTTTCGAGACAGGGTTTCTCTGTGGCTTTGGAGCCTGTCCTGGAACTAGCTCTTGTAGACCAGGCTGGTCTCGAACTCACAGAGATCCCCCTGCCTCTGCCTCCCAAGTGCTGGGATTAAAGGTGTGCACCACCACTGCCCAGCTGAGAGGGATTTTCTACCTTGGGTTAACTAAAATGGAAAGAGTCAACTCACGGTGGACAGTACCATACCATGGGCTGGGATCTGGAACTACAGAAAAAGAATGGTGAGCTGATGCAACCACTTATCGTCCTATGCTTCCAAACAGTGGAACCGTGTGCCTGGCACCTCAAACTCCTGCGCCTATGACATCTAGATTCTGGACTCTAATCCACAGTGAACCCTTTCTTCTTTTTTTACATTGCTTTTATTGGATTTTTTGAAACAACACCAATAAATACTAATACACTGCCCAAGCTTGAGGATCTGAATGTGATTCCAAAAATCCCCATGGTTGTATCCGTTGTAATCCCATTGCTGAGAAGGGAGATCTAGGTGGATCCATGAGACTGGCTCACCAGCCAGCCTAGCTTATTTGGTGAGTTCTAGATCAATGACAGACACACACACACAAAGGAAACAAAGCTATACATACAACTTGAACATAATCAGTATAAAAGATTGTTGAGGAAATCATGATATATAACGGCACTGTAATATGATCCATATCCTGTTTATAGATAATAGTATATTATCATGTTATATAAATAGAGCATAATATATAGACTGCAAGTAATTTTGGGTTTTAATCAAAACTGAACAATATACTTGATTTACCATAATAAAGCAACTTAAAAACTAAGCAAAACAATTAAAAAATTGATCAAAGTTCACTGATAGAGACATAAACTGACTAAGAGCATACCAAAAATAAGGCATTCAAATAAGACTATTAAGGAAATTTCACTTGTACTTAAAAGTTTTTCAATTTAAATAAAACTACTCGAATCCATGTTAAGTCTTTGGGAAATAATACCATTTATAAAATAAATAATATTGGCTCTAAGCAAATTCTTCCAAGACTTAAAAGAATGAATTACTCACCGACTTATTCTGAGACTCGCACTACTCAGACACCACATCCTGAAAATAATATTGCAATACACTAACAAAAGCACATACAAACAAGAACCAAGAGCCAGCATCTCATAGGAACATAAATGTAAACATTCCTAACAAACCTATACCAAAAAATTATGAGTGATAATATTTTCTAATGGCAATGCCTAAGGAACTGTTTTTCCCCAGAAATGTCAGATTGTTCCAACATCTGAAAATCAATGTAATTCACTATATTAACAGAATAAACAAATATTCTGTAAATGTATAGCCCTCTACCGTATTTGTTTTGTTGTATATGTGTGTATTGTGGAGTGTGTTTATGTGGGTGCATGTGGGTGCTGGTTTATGTGGTATAAACACAAAATAGATAAAACTTAATGTGAACCTCAATAGGGAAAGAAAAGAATCTAATATCCATTCATGTTTAAAAATACCTTAGCTCACTAGCAGTAGAAATAAAACATCTTGCCAGGTGTGTTGCCACATGCTATTGATCCCAGCATTCAGGAGGTAGAGGCAGGCAGATCTCTTTAAGTGTGAGGCCAGCCTGGTCTACATAGTGAGTTCTAAGATAGCCAATATTATGGAGAGAAAGCCTGTCTCAAAAAAACAAAAACAACTTCACAAACTTAAACTTCATACGTTTAGCTCACAGTCAGGAAATAGAAAGTGGACATGAAGTGAAGTTGGAGTGGAAAGCCTCGAGCCCTTCCCTGGGTGACCCATCCAAAGGTCCTACAGTCTTCCCAAACAGCACCACCCACCGAGGACCAAGTCTTGGAACTCATAAGCCTGTGGGGACATTTCACATGCAAACCACAAAGTATAAACTACTGCTTGGGTAGTTCAGCTTTGGGTTTTGTTTTCTTTTTATTTGGTTTCCATAGCAAGATTTTCTAAATGAAGGAAGCAAGTATTGATACAATGATACATTGGTTTCCATAAAAAGATTTTCTAAATGAAGGAAGCAAGTATTGATACAACGATACATTGGTTTACATTCCTAAATGGGCCGCTCACCTCAGTGTGGACAATTCTTTAGTTAAAACTGTATTAGAAGACTTATCACTGAGGAAATTAAGTAGCCACCTGATATTCTTTCAATGAAGCCTCCCAGTTTGACCAGCTCCAAAACATAGCAAGATCTGATAAACATTTTTTATTTCTAAAATTTAAATATAAACGAAAGGACAAAAACTGTAAGCACATTAAGGAACTCTGTGATGGGGGCCAAAAGAAACAAGAAAATGAACTTGAGAAAACTCAGCAATGAGGTAACAGTGGAAAAAGAATTTATTTTTACAAATAACTCAAAAATCATCTGAGGGATAAAAGAATAGATAGCATTGATGAAGTAAAATAACAAATCTGGTTTGTTGGTTTGTTTGTGGTTGAGGGAGAAGGGAGACAGGGTCTCACTACACAGCTCAGGCTCTTGAACTTTTGATTTGGCCCCTTGAGTGCAATAACTCCAGGCCTGCATAGTTTTGTACAGCTTGATATCACTGGGGGTTTTTTGTTTTGTTTTTTTGTTTTTGTTTGTTTGGGTTTTATTTTGTGTGTGTGTGTGTGTGTTTTCGAAACAGGGTTTCTTTATAACTTTGAAACCTGTCCTCGAACTAGCTCTTGTAGACCAGCATGACCGCGAGCTCACAGAGATCCTCCTGCCTCTGCCTCCAGAGTACTGGGATTAAAGGTGTGTACCACCAGACAGCATTGGTTTTTAAAAACTATTAGTGTACTGTGGTGGAGGTTAGCCTGGGATGTGTGAAGCACTGATTTCAAGGCCCTGGGTTGGGTTCTATCCCAGTACCGAATAAGTAATGTTTAAAAATAAAAAGACAAGGACTGAAGAGATGCCTTAGCCATTAAAAGCACTTGCTGTTCTTGAAGAGGACATGGATTTGATTCCCAGCACCTACATGGTAGCTTACAATCATTTGTAACTCCAATCCTATAGAACCTGACACCGTCTTCAGACCTCAGACTGGTACCAAGTGTATATGTGGCACACACACACACACACACACACACACACACGCAGACAAAACACTTCTTTTTTGTAATTAAAAAAGTTAAATTATGTGCATTGGTATCTGGCCTGCATATATGTCTGTGTGAGAGTGTCAGATTGACAAGAACTGAAGTTACAGACAGCTGTGAGCTGCCATATGGCTGCTGGGACTTGAACCTGGGTCCTCTGAAAGAGCAGCCAATTTTCTTAAGTGCTGAGTCATCTCCCCAGCTCACAAAACATTTCTTAGACATAAAATAAATCTTGGGTCTGGAAAAAAGGCTCAGAGATTAAGAGCATGGACTGGTCCTCCAAAGAACCTGTTTGCTTTTTTTTCCAGTATCTATATGGTGGCTCACAACCATCTGTAACTCCAGTTCCAGGAGATCTGACGCCTGCCCTCTTCCAGCCTCCTTGAGGTGCAAATGTGGTGCACAAACATGAAGACGGAACACCCATACACATGAAATAAATAAATTTAAAAAAAAATAAATCTTTAAAAGTTACATAAAAAGTCATTACATTTAGAGAACAAGAAAGTTATTTTGAAAATGGAAAATACAGCAGAAATTTTTAATCAAGGGGAAGCATTCAGAGATAGGGTTGAGGAAACCTCTCAGAAAGGAACACACACACACACACACCATAAAAAAAATGAAAGATTAAAACTATGGAAAAGAGCTGGACATGGTGGTGCATGCCCTTAATCCCAGCACTTGGGCAGCAGAGACAGGCAGATCTCTCTGAGTTAGAAGCCAGCCTGATCTACACAGAGTTCCAGGACAGCCAGGACTACATAAAGGGTCCCTATATGGAAAGAAAGAAACAAAAAACAGAAAAGGAAAAATTCAAGGATGAATAGAACTCTAATGCCCAAATTTGGAGGGAAAAATACACAGAGAAAAAACTGAAAAACTTATATAAATAAGTTTCTGGCTGCTGAAAGACACTTTCAAACTGAATAAAATCTATTGAGTAGATAGCACAATAAATGACTCACTATTATTTAACTACAGACCTGATACTAAGAGCTTTGGAGTAGGAAAAAAAGGTTACATCAAAGGGTTAATAACCAGAATATCTTCAGGCTTCTCAATAGCAATAATTAAGCTATAAAATAATGAAGAAACAAAAAGATAAGAAAATACTATTTCTAGCCTAAAATGCCTTCCATGCTGTTATCGTTCTAATCGAACATGTTCTCTCACGACACAGGTTGAGACATGCGTCTGTAACTCAGGCCTGGAGAACTGGGGCAGGAACAGACAGATCCTGGAGACTTGCTGTTCAGCTAGTCTAGCTAAAATGACAAGTTTCAGGTTCAGGGAGAGATCCTGTCTCAAAAAATAATGCACAGAGTGATAGGAGAAGACACTGAACCTTGGGTCTCCATACATGCAACACACAGCTGAGGTCACCTGCAGATATTTGTGTACACATACACACGTTTAAAAATAAATAGACATTTTTAGACAACAAATTTAATGTTTTTTCTTTAAAGAGAAAATTAAAATCTAGCAGAGAAAAACTAGTTATTTAGAGTCATGAGCAGAAAGAAACACAACAAATGCCAGAGTCCAGCTCAATGCTACTAAACCCACAGAGTGGCATCCTGGTCTCCATGCAGGCCCGTGTCTCTCTATCACACTCAGGTTTCAGGCTTTGTTTTGGTTTGTTGTTGCTGATTTGCTTGCTTGCTTGTTTGCTTGCTTGCTTTTTAAGATTTATTTATTATATATGTAGTATTCTGCCTACAGGCCAGAAGGTAGCACCGGATCTCATTATGGATGGTTGTGAGCCACTATATGGTTGCTGGGAATTGAACTCAGGACCTCTGGAAGAGCAGCCAGTGCTCTTAACCGCTGAGCTATCTCTCCAGCCCCAACAAATTTAATTTTTATTTCTTTAAAGTTTAAAATTTTTATTGGCATTTCCATACTTGAAAATAATGTGTTTTGCTGAGTGGTGGTGGCTCACGCCTTTAATCCCAGCACTTGGGAGGCAGAGGCAGATGGATCTTTTGTGAGTTTGAGGCCAGCCTGGTCTACAAAGCAAGTTCAGCAAGGACAGCTAGGGCTGTTACCCAGAGAAACCCTGTCTTGAAAAACAAAGCAATAACAACAAAACCCCTAAAATAACAAGAAACAGCAGTATGAGTATGCTACTTAGAAATTCAGTTCAAATATTGTGGTAGTTAATTTTGCATCAACTTGAATGGGCCTCAGTGTGCCTAGCTATTTGCTAACTTTCGGGCTGTGCCTTTGCTGGTGTCTCTGTAAGAGATAAGCAAGTTACTGGTGGACTCAATAAAACATAGCTCACCCATGTGTGTGGGCAACATCTAATCTGTTGAGGGCCTAAGTAGAACAAAAGGTGGGAAGCAGTTAGCTAACACTGACTGGCTGCTGAACTTGTATGCATAGATCATCTGCCTTGGCATTGCTGGTGCTCAGGCCTTTAGACCCCACTGGATTCTGCTAGGCCTTCTCAGGATCTCATCAGCTGTCTTGGGACTCCACTTGCACAACTAGCTATGGAACTTGATTTTCATGGTTACATGAGTTAATGCTTTACATCAAATCTCTGTATATAGGCATATATGTGTTTGCAGATATATATTATGGTGATTTACACATCTCTTGCCTAATTAAAAGACAAGAAACACTGATCCTGAGAGATGAAGCCACTGCAGGGGGAGAAGCATAGATGGAATTAAAGATCACATTTTTCACAGCAAAAACTATTTGGCTTTGTAAACTATATTCTATCATAAATGTTAAATTTTGGAAGGGGACTGTTTTGGGATAGGGTCCAGGATGACTTTGAGTTTTTTACTTAACCCAAAATGACCTTGAACACCTGATATTCCTGCCCCTACCTCCCAAGTGTTGGGATTTCAGGCGTGCAACACTACCGCTGGCTGACATTGTAAAATTAAATAAATACCACAGAAAACTGAAGCCTTTTCTTTTGTTAAAGTAATATTAAATTAAAATGTAGGCAACCCCTTCGTAACAACACAGGGAAATAAGCAATGAAACTTGTTCAATCCTGTCTTGTTGCAAATCTGAGATTTGCCGGTTCTTTTCCTCTCTGTGTTCCAGGTCCCTCATTGATTCTTTGTTTCTATTTTGTTGATTTCAGCTCTCAATTTCATTATTTCCTGACGTCTAGTTCTCTTAGGTGAGTTTGCTTCTTTTTGTTCTAAAGTTTCCAAATGTTCTGTTAATTCACTACTGTCAGATTTTTCCAGCTTCTTTATGTAGGCATTTAGTGCTATGAACTTGCCTCTTAACACTGCTTTCATTGTGTCCCATAAATTTGGGTATGTTGTGTGGTCATTTTCGTTGAATTTTAGGAATTCTTTAATTTTCCCCTTTATTTCTTCCTTGACCCATTGATGATTCAGGTGAGCATTGTTTAATTTCCATGTGTTTGTGGGTTTTCTGGAATTAGTGTTGCTGTTGACTTCTAGTTTTAAAGCATGGTAATCTGAAAAGGTACATTGGGTTATTCCAATTTTTTTGTATTTGTTGAGGTTTGTTTTGTTACTGAGTATGTGGTCAATTTTTGAGAAGGTTCCATGAGGTGCTGAGAAGAAGGTATATTCTTTTCTGTTTGGATGGAATATTCTATAGATGTCTGTTAAGTCCATTTGAGTCATAACATCTGTTAGTTCTCTTATTCCTCTGTTCACTTTTTGTCTGATTGGCCTGTCCAGTGGTGAGAGGGGAATGTTGAAGACTCCCACTGTTAGTGTGTGGGGTTTAATGTATGATTTAAGCTTTAGAAGTGTTTCTTTGACATATGAGTCCATCACTAGCCAGTCCATCATCAATGAGAGGCAACACCCTGTGGGACCCTCCCTCGTGAAGGCTTGACTGCCGGTAGGCCCATTTTTGTGCAGGACTACTGTAGGCAAGCAATAGCAACTTGAAAATCATGATTAGTTTGCCTGTGCCGTGCCTAGAACAGAGTGTTCCACAGCCATTTGGAGACGTAGTTTTATTTTTAAAATACAATTTGCAAATTCTATCAAGTATGGCAACAACCAGAGTGGTCCTCCAAAGCATCCACTCAGGCAGAAAACACAATACTCAAGGCAGAGCCTACCTAGGTCAACACGTGCTGAAAACAATAAAGCTAATGACAATTGAGCAGTAGGTAGTTAGTACCGTGCTGAGCCCTTTGTGTTACGCCGTTTAAATCCTCACACCGATTCTACATGCTGGGCTGGATTCCTTTCTGCATCTTACAGAGAGATACCTTGTACTGACTAGTTGTTTTTTTAAAAATGATTTTCTATCATCATCATTATTACATCCCAACTATAGTTTCTTCTCCCTCTTCTCCTCCCAGCCCCTTCTCCCATCTCCCCTATGTCCCCCTATCCACTCCTCCTCCATTTCTATTCATAAAAAGGCAAGCCTCCTATGGATATCAACCAAACATGGACTATGAAGTTGCAGTAAGACTAGGCACCTCCCTTCATATTAAGGCTAGACAAGGTGACCCGGTATCAGAAATAGGGTCCAAAAACTGTCAAAATGAGTCAGACAGCTCCTGCCCCCACTGTTAGGAGTTCTACAAGAAGACCAAGCGGCACAACTATAACATATACACAGAAAGCCTAGGTCAGTCATATGCAGGCTCCCTGGCTGTTGGTTCAGTCTCTGAGCCCCTATGAGCCCAGGTTAGTTGATTCTGTGAGTTTTCTTGTGGTGTCATTGACCCCTCTGACTCCAATAATCCTTTCTCTCCTCTTTGACAGAATTCCCTGCACAATGACTAATTTTAACTCAACGTGACACAATCTAGAGTCACCAGAAATGAGGAAGCCTCAATTAAGAAAATGCCTCCACTGGGTCCTCCAAGGGAATAGGCAGGAACCAGAGATCTCCATGGGGCCAGGCGCAAATCTGGGACCTCAGAGAGAGTAGGCCTGAGCCAGGTCCCCTGTGGGTTCAGGCATTGGTTTGGGGCATCAAAGGGAATAGGCAGGAACCTGGAACCCCTGTGGGTCCCAGCACGAGTCTGAGACCTCTGAGGAAGCAAGCAGGTCCCCTGCGGATTCGGGCGCACCCGACCCTAGACCCTCCCAGGCTGTTGACTGGAACCAGAAACTTTTCCAGGCCCAACTCCAACCCAGGGACTTCTACAGGAGGGAACCAAGACTAGGATTTACAGATACAGGTCAAAGCCGGTAACCTAAGTTGCCCTGAGGCAAGGAACTCCACCTTGGGCAACAAATTCCACAGGAGTGGAGTTGAAGGAGACTCCTAGGACAGAGATAGCAAGAGGAAACAGGCTCTACTGGGAGCAGAAGCCAGGAGCAAATCCAGCCCTGGGAGTCAACCCACTCCTGGGATGCTGATTGAGCCAACGACCTGACTCAGAGTCCTCAACCTCCACCAGAACCAGAGTGGGACTGAACCAGTTACCTAAGACAAAGAGAGAACAAGCTCCACCAGGAGCAGAAGCCAGGAGCAAACACAGTCCCAGGACACGAGCAGATCAGGATTGAACCAATGACCAGATCCAGAGTCAGTGATCACCACCACAACAGGTCTAACTCCAAGCCAGGACTTCTGCAAGAGGAGATCCAGACCAAGATTTACAGAAACAGATCAAAGCCAGCAGCCTAGGCAAAAGTAGTCTTGAGATAGCAAACTCCAAGGGATCAAACAAAATCACAGGAGCACTGAGCTACCTCCAGGAACAGGAATAACCAACGGGGTAACTAGAACTGTGACATTGACTGTACCACGAGGAACACAATCTTAGCTTTCGATCTACTGGCACCTAGAGGATTATTCAACAGAATCTCAGACAGCACCCACCACCTATTAGAGGAAAAGATGAATAGAAAAGGTAAGATCACAAGCTACACACAAAGAGCAACACAATACAAGTGAAACCCAAAGACCCTACAAAAGTAAGACCTGAACAACCAAATATGGATAACCCAGAAGAAAATGGTCTAAAAAATAACCTCAAGAGAATATCTGAAATTCTTAAAGATGAACTGAGAAATTACCTTAAAGAAATGGAAGAAAAAACAAACAAGAATTGGAAGATATCAGCAAATCACTTAAAGAAAACCAAGAAAGGGCTAGAGAGATGGCTAAGAGGTTAAGAAGCACTGACTGCTCTTCCAGAGGTCCTGAATTCAGTTCCCAGCAACCACATGGTGACTACAACCATCTGTAATGGGATCTGGTGCCCTCTTATGGCATGAAGGCATACATGCAGGCAGAACACTGTATACTTAATAAATAAATAAAATCTTAAAAAAGTAATTAAAAAAAGAAGAAAAATAACTTTAAAAAAAAGAAAGAAAACCAAGAAAAAGAACTCAAACATATAACAGAAACTATTCAGGACTTCAAAACTGAGATAGAAAAAAATAAATAAAACACAAGCCGAAGGAATTATAGAAACAGAAATCATGAGGAAAAGAACAGGAACCACAAATGCAAGTACGAACAACAGAATACAAGAAATGGAAGAGAGACTCTCAAGTACGGAAGATAAAATAGACGAAATAGACTCATCAGTTAAAGAAAACATTATCTAACAAAAGCTTAACTCAAAATATCCATGAAATATGTGACACTATAAAAGGCCAAATCTTAGAATAATAGGTATAGAAGAAGGAGAAGTTCAACTCAAAGGCATGGAAAATTTATTTAACAAAATCATAGAAGAAAACTTTCCCTACCTAAAGAAAGATATGCCTATGAAGATACAAGAAGCTTACAGAACACCAAATAGACTGGATCCAAAAAAAAAAGTCTTCTCTCCACATAATAATCAAAACACTAAACATACAGAGTAAAGAAAGAATAGTAAGAGCTGCAAAGGAAAAAGGCCAAGTAACATATGAAGATAGACCTATCAGAATTACACCTGACTTCTCAGTGGAGACAATGAAAGCCAGAAGGTCATGGTCAAGCATTATGCAGACATTGAGAGACCACGGATGCCAGCCCAGGCTACTATACCCAGCAAAACTGTTGATCACCACAGAAGGACAAAACAGGATATTCCATGACAAATCTAGATTGCACCAATACCTAACTACAAACCGAGCTCTACACAAAATACTAGAAGGAAAACTCCAACCCAAGGAAGATGGCTACACCAACAAAAACACAGACAATTGATGATCTCATTACAGCAAATCCTGAAGAAGAAAAAGACGCACAAAATAACATCACCAATGATGAAAACCAAATTAACAGGAGATAGCAGCCACTGGTCATTAATATCCCTTAATGTAAATGGACTCAACTAACCCATAAAAAGGCACAGGCTAACTGATTGGATACGAAAACAGAATCCATCCCTCTTCTGCACACAAGAAATGCATCTCAACCTCAAAGACAGACATCGTCTCAGGGTAAAAGGTTGGGAAAAAATATCAATCAAATGGACCTAAGAAACAAGCGAGTGTAGCTATCCTAATATCTAACAAAATAGACTTCAAGCTAAAATCAGTCAAAAGAGACAAAGAAAGGCTGGGTGGTGGTGGCACACACCTTTAATCCCAGTACTCGGGAGGCAGAGGCACACGGTTCTCTGTGAGTTTGAGACCAGCCTGGTCTACAGAGCTTGTTACAGGTAGGTTCCAAAGCCACAGAGAATCCCTGTCTCAAAAAGCCAAAATAAAAAAAAAGAGAGAAAGAGAGACAAAGAAGGACATTTCATATTAGTCACAGGGAAAATCCGTCAAGGGGAAATTTCAATACTGAACTTCAATGCTCCAAATACAAGGGTACCTTCATATGTCAAAGAAACACTTCTAAAGCTTAAATCATATAGTACACCCCACACACTAATAGTGGGAGTCTTCAACATTCCCCTCTCACCACTGGACAGGCCAATCAGACAAAAAGTGAACAGAGGAATAAGAGAACAGATGGTATGACTCAAATGGACTTAACAGACATCTATAGAATATTCCATCCAAACAGAAAAGAATGTACCTTCTTCTCAGCACTTCATGGAACCTTCTCAAAAATTGACCACATACTCAGTAACAAAACAAACCTCACCAAATACAAAAAAAATTGGAATAACCCAATGTAACTTATCAGATCACCTTGCTTTAAAACTAGAAGTCAACAGCAACACTAATTCCAGAAAACCCACAAACACATGGAAATTAAACAATGCTCACCTGAATCATCAATGGGTCAAGGAAGAAATAAAGGGGAAAATTAAAGAATTCCTAAAATTCAACGAAAATGACCACACAACATACCCAAATTTATGGGACACAATGAAAGCAGTGTTAAGAGGCAAGTTCATAGCACTAAATGCCTACATAAAGAAGCTGGAAAAATCTGACAGTAGTGAATTAACAGAACATTTGGAAACTTTAGAACAAAAAGAAGCAAATTTACCTAAGAGAACTAGACGTCAGGAAATAATGAAATTGAGAGCTGAAATCAAACAAAGAAAACAATACAAAGAATCAATGAGACAAAGACTTGGTTCTTTGAGAAAATCAACAAAATAGACAAACCTTTATCCAAACTAATCAAAAGGCAGAGAGAGAATATCCAAATTAACAAAACCAGAAATGAAAAGGGGGACATAACAACAGACATGGAGGAAATCATCAGGGTCATCTTTTGAAAACCTGTACTCCACAAAATTGGAAAACTTAAAGGAAATTGACAACTTTCTGGATAAATATCACTTACCAAAATTAAATCAAGACCAGATAAGCAAATTAAACAGACCTATAACTGTTGAAGAAATAGAAACAGTCATCAAAAGTCTCCCAACCAAAAAAAGCCCAGGACCAGATGGTTTCAGCTCAGAATTCTACAAGACTTTCAAAGAGGAACTAATACCAATACTCCTCAAATTATTCCACACAATAGAAACAGAGGGAACATTGCCAAACTCTTTTTATGAGGCTGCAATTACCCTGATACTCAAACCATAGAAAGACAATACTAAGAAAGGAAATTACAGACCAATCTCACTCATGAACATTGATGCAAAAATACTAAATAAAATACTAGCAAATCGAATCCAAGAACACATCAGAACCATCATCCAGCATTCCCAAGTCGGCTTCATCCTACAGATGCAGGGATGGTTCAACATACGAAAATCTGTCAACGTAATCCACCATATAAACAAACTGAAAAATAAAAACCACATGATCATCTCATTAGATGCTTAAAAAGCATTTAACAAAATACACTATCCCTTCATGATTAAAGTCTTGGAGAGAGCAGGGATATAAGGAACATACCTAAACATAATTAAGGCAATATACAGCAAGCCAACAGCCAACATCAAACTAAATGGAAAGAAACTCCCAGCGATACATAATAAATAAATAAATAAATATTTTTAAAGAAAAAGAAACTCCAGTGATTCCACTGAAATCAGGAAAAAGACAAGGTTGTGCACTCTTTGCATATATATACTCAATATAGTTCTTGAGGTCCTAGCTAGAGCAATAAGACACTAAAGGGAGATCAAGGGGATACCAATTGGAAAAGAAGAAGTCAAACTCTCACTGTTTGCTGATGATATGATAGTTTACATAAGTGATCCCAAATATTCTACCAAAGAACTTCTACAACTCATAAACACATTCAGCAGGATACAAAATTAACTCAAAAAAACAGTAGCCCTTCTGTACACAGATGATAAAAGGGCTGAGGAAGAAATCAGAGAATCAACACCCTTCACAATAGCCACACATGGCATAAAATATCACGGATTAACTCTAACCAAACTAGCAGAAGACTTGTATGACAAGAACTGCAAATCTTTGAAGAAAGAAATTGAAGAAGACACCAGAAAGTGGAAAGACCTCCCATGCTCTTTGGTAGGCAGAATTAATATAGTAAAAATGGCAATCCTCCTGAAATCAATCTACAGATTCAACGCAATGCCCATCAAAATCCCAACAAAATTCTTCAAAGACCTCGAAAGAACAGTATTCAACTTCATTTGGAAAAGCAAAAAACCCAGGATAGCCAAAACAATCCTGGGCAACAAAAGAACTTCTAGAGGCATCACAATCCCTGACTTCAAACTATACTACAGAGCTACAGTACTGAAAACAGCCTGGTACTGGCATAAGAACAGACAGGAGGACCAATGGAACAGAATAGAAGACCCGGATATCAATCCACACATCTTCGAACACCTGATATTTGATAAAGAAGCAAAAAAATATCAAATGGAAAAAGAAAGCATATTCAACAAGTGGTGCTGGCATAACTGGATATCAACATGTAGAAAAAGGAAAATAGACCCATATATATCACCATGTACAAAACTCAAATCCAAATGGATCAAAGACCTCAAGATAAAGCCAGCCACACTGAACCTTATAGAAGAGAAAGTGGGAAGCAAACTTGAACGCATTGGCACAGGGAACCACTTCCTAAATAGAACCCCAGCAACACAGACACTGAGAGAAACAATTAATAAATGTGACCTCCTGAAACTGAGAAGCTTCTGTAAAGCAAAGGACATGGTCAACAAGATAAAACAACAGCCTACAGAATGGGAAAAGATCTTCACTAACCCCACATCAGACAGAGGTCTGATCTCCAAAATATATAAAGAACTCAAGAAATTGAACACCAAAAGAACACATAATCCAATAAAAAAAAATGGAGTACAGACCTAAACAGAGAACTCTCAACAGAGGAATCTAAAATGGCTGAAAGACACTTAAGGAAATGTTCAACATCCTTAGTCATCAGAGAAATGCAAATCAAAACAACTCTGAGATTCCATCTTACACCTGTAAGAATGGCCAAGATCAAAAACACTTTTGAAAATTTATGCTGGGGAGGTTGTGGGGGAAAGGGGATACTTCTGCATTGCTGGTGGGAATGCAAGCTGGTACAACCCTTTTGCATGTCAGTGTGGTGATTTCTCAGAAAATTAGGAAACAACCTTCCTCAAGACCCAGTAATACCACTTTTGGGTATATATCCAAAGGATGTTCGATCGTTCCACAAGAACATGTGGTCAACTATGTTTTAATAGCTTTGTTTGTCATAGCCTGAAACTGGAAACAACCCAAATGCCCCTCACTCGAAGAATGGATAAAAAAAAATGTGGTACATTTACACAATGGAGTACTACACAGCAGAAAAAAATAACGACAGCTTGAATTTTGCAGGAAAATGGATGGAGCTAGAAAACATTATTTTGAGTGAGGTAACCCAGACACAGAAAGACAGTTATCACATGTATTCACTCATAGGTGGTTTATAAACATAAAGCAAAGAAAGCCAGCCTACAAACCACAATCCCAGAGAATTTAGACAACAATGCTGACACTAAGAGAGACTTATATAGATCTAATCTACATAGGAAGTAGAAAGTAGAAAAGGACAAGATCTCCTGAGTAAATTGGGAGCATGGGGACCTTGGGGGAGGGTCAAAGTGGGGAGGGGAGAGGTAGGAAGGGGAGCAGAGAAAAATGTAGAGCTCAATAAATATCATGAAAAAAAAAGGAAAATGTTAGGGCATTTTCTTAATTAGTGATTGATGGGGGAGAGCCCAGCCCATTGTGGGTGGTGCCACCCTTGGGCGAGTTGTCCTGGATGCTATAAGAAAGCAAGCTGTGCAAGGCATGAGAAGCAAGCCAGAAAACAACACTCCTCTGCATCTGCTCCTGCCTCCAGGTTCCTGCCCTGTTTGACTTTCTTTACTGATGAACAGCAATATGGAAGTGTAAGCCGAATAAACCCTTTCCTCCCCAAGTTGCTTTGGATCGTAGTATTTCATCACAGCAAGAGAAACCCTAACCAAGACAAACCTTTAAAAGAATGAGTAACAGCCCAGTGTTGAAAGGCAGAGGCCATAGGATCTCTGTGAGTTTCAGGACAGCCAAGCTACATAGAGAAACCCTGTCTCAAAAGAAAAAAAAAAGTAACTTGAAGTGCAGACTGGATTTAAACTCATATCTTACTGAAACATCTAAGCTCTCATAAACATCCAACGTATTTTGAGTAAAACCAAAAAATAAGAATCTAAGGGGAGCAGATAGATTTACTGTGCTGTCGAGTCCTGATTCACTCTAGAACAGTGGTTCTCAACCTATGGGTCGCAACCTCTTTGGGGTCACGTCAGATATTTACATTATGACTCACAACAGTAGCATAATTACAGTTATGAAGTAGCAATGTAATCACTTTATGGTTTGGTGACACCACAGCATGAGGAACTGTATTAAAGGGTCGCAGTGTTAGGGAGGTTGAGAGTCACTACTCTAGAAGAAGAGATTGTTACTGAGAGCCAATTAAAATCATCATAGAATGCCGCAATAGTTTTCACATGAGTACTACTAGAACAAACAAAAGCACAAATAAATTACCAAATATTTAAATGTCCTCAGAGTTGGCCACTGAATTAAGTATTAGCAATAAAAATTTCATTTATAATATGCCTATAAATGAAGAATTGCTAAAAAAAAAAATGGATCCCTTTGTTACCCTGAGGTGTAACAACAATAAGTTTCTTGGTAGAAACTGGATCCTGGAGTGCTTAGTCATTTGCTTTACTGTGCTTGCTACAGCAGAGGGCGCTATGTGATCTAGAACTTCGGACCGCAATAGAGTTAAGAGAATTATCTTCCCACGATCAAAGCATTAAATGTCCCCAGACTAAAATAACCCATGAATAAGAGGAAATTCGACATGTGAACATTGGCAGTGCTTTAGAAGTTTCATAACTTGCTCTGCTTATGAATACTTTCTATTATTTACTTGCAAGCCTCTTTTCAGATCAACAAAATATGTCAAGATCTCATCTAGTACATAAAAGACTGATGGCTTCTCACTGGAATAAACCCTGAACTAGAGGCCAAAAATGGAAGAGTTTGAGAGTAATTTTCCCTCTTCTTTCTTTGCCATTTATTAGTGATAAAAGGCAAAGAAATTAGTTAATCTCCTTTTCTATATCTAAAAAGTGATGCTAAGATGGGTATGGTGGTGCATACCTTTAATCCCAGCACTCTGGAGGCAGAAGCAAGGGCATCTCTGTGAGTTTGAGGCCAGCCTGGTCTATAGAATGAGTTCCAGGAAAACAAGGACTACATAGTGAGACCCTGTCTCAAGAAAACAAAAACATAAAGTGATGCAAATTTCTCTCCTGATTAGTGTGAAAATGGGATAAATGCACAAATGCAGTCAGTACTACGGTTTTTGTTGTTAGTTTTGAGGTGTGTGTGTGTCCTTTGGGGTGTTTTGTTGTTATTCTTGTTATTTTGGTTTGTTTTACCTTTCGGGTTTTGTTTTTGTTTTGTTGTTGTTGTTTTGTTTTGTTTTGTTTCGTTTTTGTTTGACTTTCTTTCTTGTTTTTTTTTCAAGACAGGGTTTCTCTGTAGTTTTGGAGCCTGGCCTGTCCTGGCCTCCAACTCACAGAGATCCGCCTTCCTCTGCCTCCCGAGTGCTGGGATTAAAGACATATGCCACCACTGCCCAACTTTGTTTGACTTTCTCTAAAGATGACCAGCAATATGGAAGTGACTAGCCTTGAATTCAGTATCTAGTTAAGGCTAGCACTGACAAAAAGCATAGATTATAGGTATATTCTACCACACCCACTCCCCCTAAGATACTATTAAAGATATGAAAAGCCAGGCTGTTAGAAAAAGAAATCCCAGGGCTGGCAAGATGGCTCAGAGGGCAAGGGTGCTTGCTACTTAGCCTGACGGGCTGGGTTTGATCCTCAGAACCCACATGGTAGAAAGAGAACTAATTCTGCAAGTTGTCTTATGACTTCCTCATGAGTGTGAGCACATGTGCACATACACACACAATAACTAAATAAATGTAAAAGAACAGTAAAAGAAATCCCAGAAACAAAATGCAGTCTTACATTTAATCTTTTGATTCCAGGCTTGGAGGTGTCTTTGGAATCTTCTAACTAGACAGGCCAAAGGATCCATCACCTTTTCTGGTGATATGGGGGCAGGAATTAAGCTCAGTTACATATTGTCAAAGCACTTTTAATGCTAATGATACATTTTTATTGTAAACAACCCTCTTACTATTTATTTTAGATAAGCTAAGATATTGGCAGTGGGCTGATCTGACTTCCTAAACGATAGCTGTTAGGACCATCTCCGGTCTTCTTGTTCCCTGGCTGCCTTAAACAAAGCGCTGTTATCCAAGCAGCCAGCTGGACTGTAATCATGCCAAGAGCAGCTGTTTTTGGACACTCCACAGACACCTTCAGGACATTTGCCTTCACTGCGATCAAGCAGCTTCTTCCTCTTGAAGCCCAGCTCTAACCTCAGAAGGCTCTGAGGTTGTGCCAGTCACGACTGTTTCAAACTGCTTAGACCAGACTTTTTGCAATCACAAGCCAGCATGAATTCTAGGTGACCCTGCTCACCGTGTAATTGCTAGGAACAAAGTCCTTCGTTTACACGAGGGACTGTTGTGATTGGTTAAAGTCCAGGGATTGTGCTGTGGCTGAAGCTAAGGCAGTCTTCCTTTGTGACTGGGGCAGATGTCCTTGCCACATACCCTCTGGCTCTCTAAGCAGGCTGCCCAGCATATTTTGTGAGCAAACCAGTGGACACTCTTCTATGCTAGCCCCTGGTATGGCAGCACAGTGCCCATAAAAAGTTTAGCCTAGGTTTTGACTGATGGCTTGGCAGTTAAGAGCACTTGCCGTTCTTTCGTAGGACTGGACCTTGGTTCACAACATCCACATCAGGCAACGCACAACTGTCTATAACTTCAGCTCTAGGAGATCTGATACTTCTGGCTTCTTTGGGCACCTGAATTCATGTAAACATACCCACATGCGGACACACATACCAACACTACCAGCACATAATTTAAAACAATAGCAAATAAATCTTTAAATTTGAAAAAAAGAAATAAGTAAAAAGCATAGCTTGACAGGTCACTGAAATAAATAGATAGATAGATAGATAGATAGATAGATAGATAGATAGATAGATAGATAGATAGAGGACGTGACTGCTCCTAGGTATAGTGGAGGAGGAGGTGTATTGCAGATATGAGGGAGAGCATAGCCAGAGGCATAGTAGACAGAGGTAGAGGTACCTGCAAGAATCTAGACTGAACCTGGCCATATGAAGAGAGCGGGGGAAGGAGAGCAAGAGAGAGACTGCCATCCAAGAAGGGTGGCTTGGCTCAAGAGACTGGCCAAGAGGGCAGAAAGAACTGTGTAACTAAAATGGTTGTGTTATATAGGGATCAGTCCATGGGCTGTGGAAGTTTAGGGTAGGGGGTGGGGTATGTTAGCCAGGAGTACCCTGTAACAGGTAGGGACTGAGGGATGATGGGAGAACCTAGGGGGCAGTGTCAGCTGAGCTATACTTGAGAACTGACAGTCATGTCTGCTGGAGTAGAGCTGGAAATTCAGGCTGTGGGATGAAGAACTACAGGCTCTGGTTGCCCGAAGTGCAGCCGATGGGGACTGTGATGTAGAACTGTGGGGCTCCCACAGATAAGGTCCATAGGGGCGCTGTAATAAATTCTCAATTTATTTATTTTTAATTCTATGTGCATTGGTGTTTTGCCGGCCTGCATGTCTGTGTGAGGGTGTTGGAGGCCTTGGAACTGAAGTTACAGTTGTGAGCTACAATTCCCGGAATTGAACCCCCATCCTCCAGAAGAACAGCCAGCTCTCCACTGAGCCATCTCTCCAGCTCCTGAGCGCTGTAATATCAGAAGGCACAATCACCGCCAACACTGCTACCTCTGCTGCTTTTTGCAGCTAGTGCACTGTTTTGGAAACTGAGGATTACAAAAGTTGCCAAGTTCTATGTGATTAGTGATGAAAAGTCAGGGCCATAAGCTTCCTAGCTAAGCATCTAAGAGCATAAGTCTCTAGCTTCTAAAGGCTAGAGTAATAAGCCGCTAGCTCTCAGAGCTTAAAACTGTAAATCTCTGGTTCTACCAGCCTGACACTTAGACTTTGAACACTCAAGGGCCTAGGCAAGGCCTTTGGAAGCACTTCTCACCCATACACAGTCCCAATATAGAGAGAGCAAAAGAACACCCAGACATATGGCTGGTTCCACCAGCAGTCACATGTATCATGCTGGTGGAGGCAACGATCCATAAAAAACTACAGTATCAATTCCAGGAAACCTTCTCCAGTTTCTTCTTAATTTGTTATTGTTGTTGTTGCTGCTGCTGCTGCTGTTGCTGCTGCTGTTTTTGTTGTTTGGCGATGATGGTGTCACTCTGTAGCCCAGATTTGTCTGGAACTCATTATATCGCTAGGCTGGCCTGAAACTAGTGGCAATCCTCTTGCCTCTGCTTCCCAAGTGCTGTGATTACAGGCATGAGCCACCACACCCATATCCTTGGTAATATTTTGTATACCTCCTTTTCATACTGAAATCCAAATCAGTGTCACAAACATAAACCGAAGCGCCTTTTCCTCACGTGTGCAATCTGCTGCTCCCCCACACTCTCATCTGTTTGCATTGAGAACTTTCGCAATATGGGGGAAGGAAGTGCATCTAGTTGGTATATTTTCATTTTCTTAAATAACACCCATTATCATTTGCAAGCCTGATTATTCATAGGAACACTTGCCATCACATCCACATCGCCTTTGTGAGTAATGTTTCTGGAAACAAAGGGGTATGATTGGTTTGTTTGGGTTTTTTTATATGCACCAAAATAAAGAGCAAGATCAGATGATTATTTTAAAATGAAATAATATCACTCATGGAAATTTGCCTTTTAATGATCATAGAACCACTGGAAACTCCTGGAACCACAGAACTGCTGGGAATTAGCGTTCTGCCTATTCTACCACTCTACTGTTAATGAAATCAAGTGTATTCTGAACAGCTACTATAGGTCCTGTGGGAGGTGATAGAGACACATTGTGTATGGGGGAGGGAAAGTGAGGAAAAACAAACAGCCCCTGCCCATCGTGGAGTTTATATTAGGAATAAGGATTTGATACAGACGGTGTGTGTGTGTGTGTGTGTGTGTGTGTGTGTGTGTGTGTATTAGAGAAAGGCAAAAGGATTGTGATAGTGAAGAGTTTATAAAGTAAATAAACATGTGATAAAATAATAAGGAACAGAGGAAAACCTTCTTAGGGTGTTTAGGAAGTCAAGTCTGAAAAAGATGCTGTCATTTCCTCTGTTTCAGGAGGATGAAGGTTTACGTTCCTGGGGCACTGAAAGAAAAGCAGAGCATGCATGGCACACAAGAGAAGAACAGCTTGAAAGGAGGATGAGAGTACAATTGAAATCACAGCAGAGTGGATTTTTATTGTTGTTTTTAATGTGTTTGTTACTGTTATTATCATATCACTATTTACCCACATCTGGTCTTCAATTGGTAATCCTCTTGCTTATGTGCCACGATTACAGGTCAGTGGCACCACACCTTGGTTTCAAAGAGAATTTTGTAGGCTACAGTAGGAGTTTAGGATTTATTCTGAGTAAAAATAGGAAAATGTGGATCCATGAATAAACTGCTTAATGCATAAGCATGAGAACCAAGTTTGGATCATCTAAAAGTCAGGCACAGGAGTGCACATCTGTAACAGTGGAGCTGCACGCAGCAGAGACGGGAGGTTCTGCAAATCCCTAAAATGGGAGGAGAAAGACCACTGACCCAAATCATCATGGCCAAGTTAATTAATCAATTAATTAAAGCAAGCTTTTTTATTTGTGTAAATGGGCTACCTCCCCCAAGGCAGGGTTCAAGAGGTTAGCGTTGGATGTGAGGAGGACAAGGTTTTTATAGCTCAGGGGTAGAAGGTTTCCATAAGGGGGATTCAGTAGGCAAAATAGGCAGGGTTACAGGAGCATAGCAAGTCAGCTCCTCCTGAAACAAAGACATGGTTGCAAAGTGGGTATAGCAAACTAGTCATAATGAGGTAGCCATAACAACCCTTTTGAAACTAAGGTAGGGTTGCGAGATGGTTATTAACTTTTTGAAACAAAAACATGATTGTCATTTCTGAAACAGGAAGTACAGAACCATTTGTAGTTAGGGTTACAGGTGGGGCATAGCTAGCCCAGTCCTTGAGAAACAAGTTTAATCATAAACAGGAACAAACTTAATTTGTCTTTGCTATAAGATGGCTTTTAGCCTATGGTGGAGAAAGGCTGGTTCTTCAGATTCCTGGAGTTCTCAGGTCACCCAGTCTAGACAGTCAATGTTCAGGCTCAGTGAGAGATCCATTTTCAAAAACTAAAGTGAAGGGTCTGGCAAGACAGCTCAGCAGGCAAAGGTGTTTACCTCACCAAGCCTGATGACTTAAATTCAACTCCTGGAACCCACGTGGTTCAAAAGGAGAGAACCAACTCCTGAAAGATGTCCTCTGACCTCTGTTGCCAACACCCTTGTCTGAGAAAGAAATACATTCTGTGTTTGAGAGTATTTTGACCTTTGGCACACCAGACACAGAAGGAAACTGTGCACAATGGCTTTCCAGCTCAGGAAGCAGGAATGTGCGAGTCCGTTAAGACATAAAGGCTTCTTCCGTCCCCATGTACTTCTTGTCCATACTTCCTTGTCTTTGTTCTCCCTCAGTGATCTGTTAAGCAAAGCCTTCTATTCCTTGTAAACATGGCTTAATGCCTGTACAGTATCTTTGCATGTACTTGATCCTAATCTGTATCGTTGGAGCTTCTCGAATGCTCTGTGGGTCCCCTCTCTCCCCCAGTGAAAATTCACATTTCAGATGCCAAATCTTATTTCATAAACTGAGCTCCACTGTCCATGGCATACCTCCACATATGCAGTTATACATACCTGTTGACACACATATACATATGCACACACACAAATAAACAGACACATGTAAAAATTATATTTCAACCAATTTATTATAGAGTAGCTGAATTTTACCCTCTAAGTCCATAGAAATGAAACTAAAGGGCAGGAAAGATGGCTCAGTGGTTAAGAGCACTCACGGCTCTTCCAGAGGTCCTGAGCTCAGTTCCCAGCACCCACATTGGCAGCTCACAATCATCTACAACTCCCACACCTCCACAGACAAACATATACACATAGTTAAAAATAAAAAATAAAATCATAAAAAGTAATGAAATTTGAAAAATATCTCTCTTCTTTAAAATGCAAACCAGTTTGGAAACAAAAATGTTCTTGAATAAAGCAATTTTAAAATAACCTACTTTTAAATGTGATATAAATTGTACAAAGCAGATAATAATTTTTACTAAAGACAGAAAGAAAGTATATGATAAAAATTTGGGCTCCCAGTAAATTTATGGCAGGGGTTGTCCCATAGCCCAGGTTGGCACTGAACTCATTATACAGCTGAGGATGGCATTGAGCTTCTTATCCTCCTCCATTTAAAGCTCAAGAAGATTCTTTAATTCTGGGACTACAGAGATTCCTTAAAATCCAGGCATGGTGGCACATGCCTGGAATCCCAGCACTTGTAGGTTTATTATGTAAAAATGAAACATGAGGAAGATCAACCTACTATATATCAATGACCTCACAACCTTCCCCTTTTATTCTTCTTGGTCCTCTTCTTCATGCATATAATTCTTTTCATTTTTGTGCCATATACGTTTGTGTACAGTTAAAACAGCATTCCACATCTGAAAGAAAATACATAATATTTTATGGTGGTTGCATTGAATATGTGAATGGATTCTGATACTATATTTCCAAAAATTAATTTTACAACTTTATGTGCATGGGAGCTCTTTCTATCTTCTGGTGTCTTGTTCAATATCTCTTTCTTAGAGTTTTAAAGTTTTAATTTGTAGTGCTCATTCATCTCTTTAGTTTATTTCTGTGTATTTGATTTTGAAGTTGTTGTAAAAGCAATTTTTTTCTTATACCTTTTAGAGTTGCTGGCAAGTAATAGTGTGCTGGTTTGGTGTTTCTGCCCTGAAAGTGGATTGACATTTTTCTCTTGCATCATTCATTCATTCATTCATTTTGAGGCTGGCCAAGCTGGCCTTGAACTCACTATGTAGCTCTTGCACATGCAGTCCTCCTGCCTCACCTTCCTGCAGTTTGGGATTATAGGCATGCACCATTACATCTGTCTCTCTTACAGGTTTTCTTTCTCTTTTTGTTTTGTTTTGTTTTTCTAGACAATGTTTCTCAGTAGCTTTGGAGCCAATCCTGAAACTCACTCTGTAGACCAGGCTGCCCTCAAACTCAGAGATTGCCTGCCTCTGCTTCACAAGTGCTAGGATTAAGGGTGTGCACACCACCACCCAGCGTAAAAATTATTCTTAAAAGAAAGTCAATAGAATCAAACCCAAATACTACAAAATGTAGAGAAGATGGAATAAGGACAAAATACGGGGACCAAAAAGAAAGAAAATTGAAAAACATAACCTAATAATGAAAAATAAAAAACAAAATTACATAAATGAAGGGGAATAACCAAAACAACAACGAAAACCATAAGAATTTTAAAGTTTTAGTGAAATAAAAATGCTGTGAAAGTATAGTGGAGTCTACTGTTGCCCAGCCTTGGTAGAGATATTTTATGGGGTTTGTAAAGAAGGAGATAACTGTCAATATTCCCATGACCTTTCTGACAGCCCACACGGTGCAGTGTGCAAGTATTTTCAAAGAGGGTGCTGTGTGTACGGAGACAGCTGCACATACGAACACAGCAAGCCACTGAAATTGGAGGAAGTGACTGCAACAGACCTGAGTGCAAAACCATCCCTTGCTGCTTCCTCAAGTCTCTCTTCGGGAGTCAGATCACTTGCTGAAATGAATCCAGGCGAAGCTGAGTCAACAAACCCAAACTTTGCAGCTGTAGGAGCAGGTTCAGAGGACTGGGTGAATGCCATTGAGTTTGTACCCGGGCAGCCTTACTGTGGCCGTAGTAAGTATTGTGAGGATCCTGAAAAATGCAATCAAAGAGCTAAGTGACAGGTCACAGTGAACTCAGTTCAGCTTTCCTGTTTCTAGTGTTTGAGTTTAACCTACTGTCAACACTTTAGATTGGGTTATCTAAGACTTAGAGATGAAGTAAAAGAAATTTTTTGAACTTTAATAAAAATTAATTCATGTTTAAAAAAAAAGAAAGTATAATGAAAAGAAAAGGAATTGCCAAGGCTAGCCTGGTCTACACACCCTGTTCCAGGACAGCCAGGGCTACACAGAGGAACCCTGTCTCAAAAAAACAAAACAAAAAAAGAAAGAAAGAAAAAGAATTACAATACAGCGTTAGAACAGTTTTCTATAAAATTGGCGGGGCAGGGTTCGAGGCCAGTCTGGTCTACAAAAGCTAGTGCCAGGACAGGCTCCAAAGCTACAGAGAAACCCTGTCTCCAAAAAACAAACAAAAAAATTGGAGGGGCAGGGCATGCGTTCTCTCTGTGTGCTCCTGATGCTGGCGCCCAGTCGGTCCTGGGCAACTATTGGATGTCAGAGCAGTTTTCACTTTAGTTTCTACTTCCCTCTGCTGTTAACACTTAGGTCTGCAGTTCCTGTGCCAGGCAGATTCTCTGACCCTCCTGAGTGTCTCTCTCTCTCTCTCTCTCTCTCTCTCTCTCTCTCTCTCTCTCTCTCTAAGATGGCTAGTTTTCAATCCAGCGAGAGGAATCTGCAAAGTGCATTGGGAGAAGAAGTAAACATAACCCTTAATCTATAGTCAGAGCTCTCCCTCTACTTTGAAAACCTGGTAAGCAGCCAGGCAGTGGAGGTGCACATCTTTAACCCCGCAATAAGGAAGCAGAGGCAGGCAGATCTCTGAGTTCAAGGCTAGCCTGGACTACAGAGCGAGTTCCAGGATAGACTGGGCTACACGGAGAAATCCCGTCTTAAAATAAGCAAAAACAAACAAAAAGACAGGAAGGGAGGGAGGGAGGGAGGGAGGGAGGGAGGGAGGGAGGAAGGAAGAAAACCTGGCAAGCATTAAGCATTTACTCTCTCCTGCTGCAGGCCTATATCTGTAGATATCAAATAGCCCATTAGAACCTCAGAATTTTCAGTCTCTAGAGCAGCTGCCTCCTGGCATACAGGTCTCCATAGAAATGATCTACTAGCTGACTCCAGGCTTGGAGCTAGCAAATTTGTCATCTCCAAATTTATTCTAGTAGTAGTAGTAGTAGTAGTAGTAGTAGTAGTAGTAGTAGTAGTAGTAGTAGTAGTAGTAGTAGTAGTTCTCCTAGCCAAGAGGAGAGATACCTCGCCCTGTATACTTCACTTCCTGAGCCAAACCTTCTGCCATGACACTTTTAAGGTTCTCTATGTCTGAACCGCCTTGACTTCCGTGATGGCCTCTCACGTGGGACTGGTACACACTAATTTTAGCCTGACTATTCCCTCTTCTCAGGCCAGTAGAATAGTTCAATTTAATTTTTAGTTCTTGGTATTGGAAGGGTAAGGTCATAAGGATCACATTTTGGGAAATCCTCCTTGCTGACATTTTGCTGAAATCCTCCTTTTTTATGTACAGACAGGAACAGGATATCACGAGATTAGAGATTTAGAGACAGGACAAGCACGCGTGTGCCCCTGTCCCTCCGGATCTCTTTCCCTCTTCTCATAAAGTCGTCATGGGGACTCCACACTAATGGCCCAATCTAATCTAATCACCTCCCAAAGACTCTACCCCTAAACACCAAAGCCGGTTCCAGCTAGCGATTGGTGGTCTGTTGCTGACGACTGAACCTTGGGCCTCATGAATGCTAAGTGAGTGCTTTATCCCTGGGTAAGTGAATGCTAGATCCCAGCCCGGGGTTGGGCGGGAGGGGTGGGTGGGGCTGTGTGTCTGGGACAGCTAGCTTTAGGATGAGACTTCCTCTTGCTCTTCCCCTGAGCTGCGTGCAGTTTGCTGTTTAGGGTGAGCTGCGTTTCTCAGTTTCCACACTAATCCACTCTCCCAGCACTCTCTTAATTTCCACAACTCTTCCTTCCTCTGTTTGGAACAGACACTTTTATACTCTCCTTAATTTCCGTTACACTTTCAGGACAAACGGCCTGGAATGTACAGTGACAGACAAAAGAGACACTAGCTCAACATGGCAGAGGGAAGGAACCACCTCCACATGTGTGCCATGGCACCCACATGCCAGCCTACACACATGCACAGACAGAGGTAACTCCTCAGATACTCTGGCCACTTGTTATACTGTCAATATTGAGAAAAACTATTTCTATGATTTAAACAAATTTTTTGAAGAATTAGTGGGATTTTTTTTTTGTTTTGTTTTGTTTTTTTGGTTTTTTGAGACAGGGTTTCTCTGTATAGCCCTGGCTGTCCTGAAACTAACTCTTGTAGACCAGGTTGGCCTCGAACTCACAGAGATCCGCCTGCCTCTGCCTCCCAAGTGCTGGGATTAAAGGCGTGCACCACCACCGCCCAGCTTTTTGGAGAATTCTTTGTTGGGAAAAAGTACTCGGTGGCTCAGAGTGAATTGCAGAGAGAATGAAGAAAATAACTAGGCGTTTTCTCAAGTGCAACGTAAGAACCATTCATAAGTAAGCTCACGATAGTGATTTTAAAATTGATAATGCCTGCCATTATGAAAAACTGGTGATCTGTCAGTGGTTCATAGAAGGAAAAGGGAAAGCTATACTTGAAATCTTTACTGTGGTGTTTGGGCAGGGGGAGATTCTTGGCCCAAGAAGATGGTAGGCAGTTGCATGTCTTTTCCTGTTGCTTTTCTTTTTTGTTTTTGTTTTTCGTTTTGGTTTTGGTTTTTGGTTTTTGGGTTTTTTTTTGTTTTTTTGCTTTTCGATACAGGGTTTCCTGGTGTAACAGCCCTGGCTGTCCTGGACCTCTCTTTGTAGACAGGCTGGCCTCGAACTCAGAGATCCGCCTGCCTCTGCCTCCCAGTTCTGGGACTTAAAGGCATGCACCACCACCGCCTGGCTCCTGATGCATTTCTCATCACATAATGCAGTTTTGTCAAATGGACTTTGAGAATAAACCATTGGATAAGATGGACAGTCTGTCTCCAGAAAGTACAACAGGAATCAGTAAAAATATATCTCAGAGAATATCGATGTAATGTTTGTAATCACTATCTGCTCTGACAGTCGTGCAACAAGTATTTGTTACAGGCCAAGTTACAGTACAGAACACTGGGAAAGCCCATTATTGAAACAGTTGAGGCTCTCAGTCTGTTCTAGTAAAAAGAAAATCTGTAATTCAAGTCAGGTTATGATTATAGTGCTATGATTCACATTTCATGCAACTGCAAAGATGGGAAGGATTAGTTCTAAACAGGTCAAAATTGAGTAGACTATTCTGGGCGTGGTGGCACATGCCTATAATGCCAGCACTTGGGAGACTAAGGGAGGAGGATTCTAAGTTTGAGCCCCATCTGGACTGCTTAGCAAGAGTTGGCCTCTACTTCCTCCCAGTAATAATAATGAAAATATCGGTAGACAGAGAAGCCAAGAATGCACTCCAAGTATTTCACCTAGTGTGGAAACAGGAGCTGGGGCTGGAGAGATTGCCCAGTGTGGTCCTGCTTAGAACTAACCCTCTCCATCTTTGAAAGTGTTTGAAATGTGGTTCACAGCACTGTAATCACAGCCTGCCTTGAATTATATAGATTTATAATTCTATGTAATTCTATATAATTCTGAGTTGGAGGCCACCCTCCTCTACAGAGTGAATTCCAGGACAGTCAGAACTACAAAGAGAAACCCTGTCTCGAAAAACAACAACAGCAACAACAAAAACCCTCATGTCAGAAAACATGATGTAAATATAAAATAGAACCAAGAAAATCCATTCTCATGAGCTCAGCAGTTAGGAGTTTGTGCTGCTCCTTCAGATGTCCCAAATTCAGCTCCCAGCCCTTATATCCAGCTCCATGAAATCTAACACCTTCTAGACTTGATAAGCATTTATGCAATACACAAGCAAACACAAAAATAATAGAGTAATTGTTTAAAAGAAAATCAAATCTTGCCGGGCAGTGGTGGCACACGCCTTTAATCCCAACACTAGGGAGGCAGAGGCAGGCAGATCTCTGTGAGTTTGAGGCCAGCCTGGTCTACAAGAGCTAGTTCCAGAACAGGCTCCGAAGCTACAGAGAAACCCTGTTTCGAAAAACCAAAAAAAAGAAAAAAAAGAAAATCAAGTTTTATAAACTAACATCTTCAGTACCCAAATGAAGAAACTCAATATATGGAAGATGATGTTGAAAAAAATATGTAAAACAAAAAAAGGAGACAAAAAATGTACAGAAGAGGTGACCAAAATTAGAGCACTAATCCAAACAGACCAAATAATCATGGTTCCAGAAACCAGCAGAGAAAATGGGAGAAAATACTGCATGGAAATTTTCAGATTGAAGGATGTGAATTTCCATATTGGAATGGCTCATATAGTATGCAGTGCAAGCGATAAAAATAGCCTCATACAAAGTCATGTCATGAAATTTCAGAAACCTGAGGACAGTGGAAAGTTTCATGAGCTTCCAGAGGTTAAAATAAGATGTGTACTATGGATCACAAATTAGAATACATCTATACATCTGTACTTCTGTAGTAGGCAGAATCCTAAAATGGCCTAACAAATCTTCATCCCCCACAGAAGCACTCTGAACATGTTATATTTTATTGCAATAATTATGTTATATCATTATAGCACAGTTAACTTTTGGGGGATTTTATTTTTGTTTTGTTTTGTTTGATTGATTGATTGATTATTCTAGACAGGGTTTCTCTGTGTAGCCCTGGCTGTCCTGGAACTTGCTCTGTAGACCATGCAGGGCTCCAATTCAGAGATCCATCTGCCTCTGCCTCCTGAGTGCTGGGATTAAAGGTGTGCCACCACACCTGGCTCACTGTTGACTTTTAAATAGGATTGGCCTAACCACCTTTAAGAAGTCTTAGCATTCACTGTAATCTCCATACTTGGGAGGTAGAGATAGGTGAATTGGAAGTTCAAAGTCATCCTCATCTACAAAGTGAAACAAAGCTAGACTATCCCAGACCTCGACCTTCTATTTTTTTTCATATTATAATGATTTTTTTATTATAACACCTTAGAAATACTTAGAGATTAAACATTCAGAGAAAAGAACAAAGGTAGGTCCCAAACATCTTAGTGAATGAACACATTTCAGATCATTTGGAAACTGGAACAGATAACATTTACAACCTTTTTTTTCCCCCATGATATTTATTGAGCTCTACATTTTTCTCTGCTCCCCTCCCTGCCTCTCTCCTCCCTCCTTCAACCCTCCCCCAAGGTCCCCATGCTCCCAATTTATTCAGGAGATCTTGTCTTTTTATACTTTCTACTTCCCACATAGACTAGATCTATGTAAATCTCTCTTAGTGTCCGCATTGTTGTCTAAATTCTCTGGGATTGCGGTTTGTAAGATGGTTTTCCTTGCCTTATGTTTAAAAACCACCTATGAGTGAGTACATGTGATAATTGGCTTTCTGTGTCTGGGTTACCTCACTCAAAATAATGCTTTCTAGTTCCATCCATTTTCCTGCAAAATTCAGGCTGTCGTTATTTTTTTTCTGCTGTGTAGTACTCCATTGTGTAAATGTACCACATTTTTTTAATCCATTCTTCGATCAAGGGGCATTTAGGTTGTTTCCAGGTTCTGGCTATGACAAATAAAGCTGCTATGAACATAGTTGAGCACATGTCCTTGTGGCACGATGGAGCATCCTTTGGATATATACCCAAAAGTGGTATTACTGGGTCTTGAGGAAGGTTGTTTCCTAATTTTCTGAGAAATCGCCACACTGACATCCAAAGGGGTTGTACCACCTTGCATTCCCACCAGCAATGCAGAAGTGTTCCCTTTTCCCCACAGCCTCTCCAGCATAAATTGTCATCAGTGTTTTTGATCTTGGCCATTCTTACAGGTGTAAGATAGAATCTCAGAGTTGTTTTGATTTGCATTTCTCTGATGACTAAGGATGTTGAACATTTCCTTAAGTGTCTTTCAGCCATTTTAGACTCCTCTGTTGAGAGTTCTCTGTTTAGGTCTGTGATCCATTTTTTTTTATTGGATTATGTGTTCTTTTGGTGTTCAATTTCTTGAGTTCTTTGTATATTTTGGAAATCAGACCTCTGCCCAGACCTCGACCTTCTAAGACCTTGTCTTAGAAGAAGGGGGAATAAAGCTAACCAAACGAAGAATACCTACAGTTACCCCTATAACAGCTAATCCATTTGTTACTTCCTGGTTCTTTGTTCCTCTCCACTAGAAATATAGTTTTCACTTTTGCCACTAAATCGCCATTTTCTCCTCACTGACATCAAAGAGAAATGAAAGAAAGAACCAGTGTTTCAGCTCACGAATTTCTTCAAAATCTGTATTGTTATGCCCAGATCATGAGGTCCCCCAAAAAACACCGCTGAGTCTGGACTCACATGTACAACCAAAGAGCCTTTATTCAAGCTTAAGCTTGGACTCTCTCTCCATCTGTCCAGTTGAGCAGTTGAGAGCAGAGAGTACCCAGCCCAGTTGGGATAGGGTTCTTAGCATAGTGGAGGTTGTAGTGAGGGGATTTTCAGGATTCAGAACCCTAATTGACAGTTGTTTAGAGTTCTTGGCAAAGGGGGAATAGGTGATCCTGGGCTCAGGGATGTCTGGTGATCTTATCTAATCTTATCTAATGGTTGGAATGTTAGCTACTGGCCCTCCCTGGGTGGTGTCAGCTTATGGCTTTTCCTGGAACCCAGTGCTGCCTGCCTTGGCAGCCATGCAGCCTGGGCCCCAGATATGGCTAGGCTGCCCTGGACCCCACAGTATGAGTGTTTTGCCTGCATGTATGTCTGTGTACTCATTGCATGCCTGGTGCCCATGGAGGCCAGAAGAAGGAATCATGCCGTGCAACTGGAGTGACAAAAGATTGTGAGGTACCATATGGATACTAGGAATTGAACCAGAGGGCTCTGGAAGAGCAGGCAGCACTCTTGACCTCTGACATATCTCTGGAGTTGCCCCCACACACCCTTTTGGAAGAATTTGTTTCTGATTGTTGTGAAAGACCCCCCCCTCCCGAGAGTGGGGAGATTCTCACTCAAGTCTCAGGATAACATGACCCCCCACGAGCTCACAAGAGACCGTCCTTGATGTAATTACACAAGGTTTATTGACAGGAACAAGCGCGCTGGGGCAGAGACTCATATCTCACGCAGGTGAGGAGTTCGACCCCGAGTGAAAGACCGCCAGATGGGGAGACTCTCACTCAAGTCTCGGGATAACACGACCCCCCAGGAACTCACGAGAGACTGTCCTTGCTGCAATCACACGAGGTTTATTGACAGGTACCAGCGCTGGGGCCAAGACTCATCTCTCATGCAGGGGAGGAGTTTGACCACGAGTAGCTGGGAAAAGGAGTATTTAAGGGAAGAAACCACAACCCAGTAATCCAAAGGGGATAGGGAGGGCTTCATTGGAAAATTCCAGAAATACCAGTGATAATCACAAGGGGTAACTCCCTGTTTCTCAAGATTATTCTCAAGATTATAATCTAACTTTATCTTCAGCTAGTTCCTGAAACAAAGTGACTGAACTGGTTAATCTAGATTTCTAATTCTTCTCTTTGTCTCATTGATTCTTTGTATTGTTTTCTTTGTTTCTATTTTGTTGATTTCAGCTCTCAATTTGATTATTTCCTGCCATCTAGTTCTCTTAGGTGAGTTTGCTTCTTTTTGTTCTAGAGCTTTCAGGTGTTCTGTTAACTCACTACTGTGTGATTTTTCCAGCTTATGTAGACATTTAGTGCTATGAACTTGCCTCTTAACACTGCTTTCATTGTGTCCCATAAATCTGGGTATTGTTGTGCGGTCATTTTCATTGAATTTTAGGAAGTCTTTAATTTCCCCCTTTATTTCTTCCTTGACCCATTGATGATTCAGATGAGCATTGTTTAATTTCCAAATGTTTGTGGGTTTTCTGGAATTGGTATTGCTGTTGACTTCTAGTTTTAAAGCATGGTGATCTGATAAGGTACATTGGGTTATTCCAATTTTTTTGTATTTGTTGAGGTTTGTTTTGTTACCGAGTATGTGGTCAATTTTTGAGAAAGTTCCATGAAGTGCTGAGAAGAAGGTATATTCTTTTCTATTTGGATGGAATATTCTATAGATGTCTGTTAAGTCCATTTGAGTCATAACATCTGTTAGTTCTCTTATTCCTCTGTTTATTTTTTTGTCTGATTGACCTGTCCAGTGGTGAGAGGGGAGTGTTGAAGTCTCCCACTATTAGCGTGTGGGGTTTAATAAATGATTTAAGCTCTAGAAGTGTTTCTTTGACATATGAGGGTGCCCTTGTATTTGGGGCATAGATGTTCAGTATTGAAATTTCCTCTTGATGGATTTTCCCTGTGACTAATATGAAATGTCCTTCTTTGTCTCTTTTGACTGATTTTAACTTGAAGTCTATTTTGTTAGATATCAGGATAGCTACATCCACTTGTTTCTTAGGTCCATTTGATTCATATTTTTTCCCAACCTTTTACTCTGAGACGATGTCTGTCTTTGAGGTTGAGATGCATTTCTTGTGTGCAGCAGAGGGATGGATTCTGTTTTCGTATCCAATCTGTTAGCCTGTGACTTTTTATGGGTGAATTGAGTCCATTTACATTAAGGGATATTAATGACCAGTGGTTGCTACTTCCTGTTAATTTGGTTTTCATCATTGGTGATGTTATTTTGTGCATCTTTTTCTTCTTCAGGATTTGCTGTAATGAGATCATCAATTGTCTGTGTTTTTGTTGGTGTAGCCATCTTCCTTGGGTTGGAGTTTTCCTTCTAGTATTTTGTGTAGAGCTCGGTTTGTGGTTAGGTATTGGTGCAATCTAGATTTGTCATGGAATATCCTGTTTTGTCCTTCTGTGGTGATCAACAGTTTTGCTGGGTATAATAGCCTGGGCTGGCATCCGTGGTCTCTCAATGTCTGCATAATGCTTGACCATGACCTTCTGGCTTTCATTGTCTCCACTGAGAAGTCAGGTGTAATTCTGATAGGTCTATCTTCATATGTTACTTGGCCTTTTTCCTTTGCAGCTCTTAATATTCTTTCTTTATTCTGTATGTTTAGTGTTTTGATTATTATGTGGTGAGAGGACTTTTTTTGGGATCCAGTCTATTTGGTGTTCTGTAAGCTTCTTGTATCTTCATAGGCATATCTTTCTTCAGGTAGGGAAAGTTTTCTTCTATGATTTTGTTAAATAAATTTTCTGTGCCTTTGAGTTGAACTTCTCCTTCTTCTATACCTATTATTCTAAGATTTGGCCTTTTATAGTGTCACATATTTCATGGATATTTTGGGTTAAGCTTTTGTTAGATTTAATGTTTCCTTTAACTGATGATTCTATTTCCTCTATTGTATCTTCAGTGCTTGAGATTCTCTCTTCCATTTCTTGTATTCTGTTGTTCGTACTTGCATTCGTGGTTCCTGTTCTTTTCCTCATAATTTCTGTTTCTATAATTCCTTCGTCTTGTGCTTTCTTTATTTTTTTCTATCTCAGTTTTCAAGTCCTGAATAGTTTCTGTGATATGTTTGAATTATTTTTCTTGGTTTTCTTTAAGTGATTTGCTGGTATCTTCCAATTTTTTTTTTGTTTTTTCTTCCATTTCTTTAAGGTAATTTCTTCTTTCATCTTTTTTAGAATTTCAAACATCTCTTGAGGTTATTTTTTAGATCATTTTCTTCTGGTTCATCCATATTGTTTGTTCAGGTCTTGCTTTTGTAGGGTCTTTAGGTTTCACTGGTATTGTGTTGCTCTTTGTGGTGTAGCGTGTGATCTTACCTTTTCTACTCATCTTTTCCTCTAATAGGTGTGGTTGGGGCTGTCTGAGTGTCTGTTGAATAATCTTCTATGTGCCAGTGAATTGAAAACTAAGATGGTTTTCCTCATGGTACAGTCACTGTCACAGTCCTAGTTATCCCGTTGGTTATTCCTGTCCTGGAGGTAGCTCAGTGCTCCTGTGTTTAGGTCTGCTCCCTTGGAGTTTGCTGTCTCAGGCCTACTTTTGCCTTGGCTGCTGGCTTTGATCTGTTTCTGTAAATCTTGGTCTGGATGTCCTCTTGCAGAAGTCCCTTGGAGTTAGACCTGTTGTGGTGGCGATTGCTGACTCTGGATCTGGTCACTTGTTCAGTTCTGATCCTCCTGTGTCCTGGGACTGGGTTTGCTCCTAGCTTCTGGTCCTGGTGAAGCTTGTTCTCTGTGTCTTAAATAATTGGTTCAGCCCCACTCCAGTTCTGGTGGAGGTCGCAGACTCTGAGTCTTGAGTCAAGTCGTTGGCTCAATCCTGGTCTGCCAATGTCCCAGGACTGGGTTGGCTCCCAGGGGTGGATTTGCTCCTGGCTTCTGTTCCCAGTGAGCTTGTTTTTCATTGTTGTTTTTCTTAACACACAAGTTAGGGTCATCTGAAGGCAGCTTTGTTGTCTGGATGTTTAAGAAAAAACTATAAACTCAATTTCAATAAATTATTTTTTGGCTTTCAAGATTCCCACTTGAGACTGCTTATAGTGGTACATACCTCTAATTCCAGCGTTCAGGAGCCTACGCTTCTGACAAAGAATAGAATTGGGAATTCCTACAAACTGCTCATTTCTTAGCCATTATGCTTGACTAAGGGGCTAAGGAAATAACAGTTATATTTGATGATGCTATTCAGAGGGTCTTATGATAGTCCTCTATATATTTTATGTTAATCAATTTTAATATATCTAAATTTTTCTGTATTAGAAAAATAGTATATAGTCTTGATTGTTCAATGAGTCAGGAAGTGAGAGCCTGTTTTCTTTCTTTCTTTCTTTCTTTCTTTCTTTCTTTCTTTCTTTCTTTCTTTCTTTCTTTCTTTCTTTCTTTCTTTCTTTCTTTGGTTTTTCAAAACAGGGTTTCTCTGTAGCTTTGGAGCCTGTCCTGGAACTAGCTCTTGTAGACCACACTGGCCTCAAACTCACAAAGATCCACCTGCCTCTGCCTCCCGGGTTCTGGGATTAAAAGCATGCACCACCACCACCGCCTGGCCTTGAGATGGGGTCTTTCTAATATATAGCCCTGGCTATCCTGAAACTTGCTATATAGATCAGGCTGGACTCAGACTCACAGAGATCTACCCTCTGCCCCTCGAGTTTTGGAATTAAAGACACGCACCATCACACTGGACTTGTTTGCATTTTAAAAAATTTTCTTTCTATTTATGTGTTTGTCTGTACCACACGGGTCTGTGCCTGAAGATGCCAGAAAGGAGCATCAGATCCTGGAACTGAATTCAGGTTGTTAGAAAAAGCAGTGAGCATTTTTTGACCACTGACCCATCTCTCAGGCCTCCTATTATTGGTTGGTTTTGATTATTATTAAGGAGAGTAGCCTAAAATCAGTAGTGAAGATTTTTCTCTCTTGGGATGAATTGCTCCTGGACTGCGGCTGCACACCCAAATAACAGACACTCCAGGGGAATCTGAGAAGGAAGCAAGGGTTGATGAGTCAGCCCATGGCACACTTTCTCTGCATGGTCCTAAATCAAAGCTTCAGTTAATGACAAGGCTTTCTTTGTTTCTAAGGAGCTTTTCTAGGGAGTGACAAGATTGAAGGGATACCATTAATAGCCTCTAACACGTCTTTGTTTTATTGATGATATTTGTCGCAAAAGTCCAGTTGTTGCTTGTGGAAACCTACAGAAGTCATTATTTAGATATTTTCTTACTTAAATCCCATTGGTTTTTTTTTCCATCCTCCCTCCCTCCCTCCCTCCCTCCCTTCCTCTCTCCATCCCTTCCTTCTTTATTTCCCTTGTCTCTTCACCACATCATGTAGGCCAGGCTGGCTTAGAACTCAGGCTTCTCTCCTTTCAGCCTCTTGAGTTCTGGAAGTGTAGGTACTCACCATACCCAAACTCTTTTTTATTTTAAATTAAAAAATGATGCCTCCTTCCCTGCCCTAAAGTATTTGACTAGGTTGCTTATGCACTAAGTTGTGCCAAGCCTATTCTTTCCCATAAAAGCTGTTTTGCTGGTCTTTGGGGTGATTCATCTACTATGTATGCATGCAAATTATACTTCAGAAGGCTGTTGTAAGACTTAATTAGTGTTTTCTGCATGTTTTATGATCTTCAGATGAAAGGCACAAGATGAAAAGCAGTGTGTCTACATAAAATAATAACACCGGGATACATTGTAAAGAATGCGAGGAATCTTTCTGAACAAAAGGTTGTACTGAGTATTAACTACATTGTCTTTCTTATTGTTTAAAATAGAACGAAACAGTATTTGAAGGAACACCAAGGAACTCGAGAGATTGTTCAGGTGAGTATACAAATGATCAAGATGGTCTTATAGACTTTAGCTTTGAATGGTAAATATCAAAAAGAAAAAAGGCAGAAGGAAAGAAATGAAGCAATGTGGGGGGGCATATAAGTAAAGATGAAAGAAGACAGCTTACAGCAATAATAAAGAACCCTTGCCCAGAGTACCAGCACACATCTGGAATCCCAGCCCTTGGTGGGGGTGGGGTGGGGTGGAGGGGTGGTGATGAGGGGATCAACAAACAGCTCAAGGCCCTTCCTCCACTGCAAAGTGAGTTCAAAGATAGCTTTGGACTATGCGAGACCTTGTCTCCAACAAACAAACAAAAAATAAAACTGATTCTTGAGACTTCCTCACTGAGATAGACATTTATTTATAAACTGTCAGGAACTAGTTTATTAGAAATCTTTATTTATTTATTTTGGTTTTCCAAGACAGCATTTCTCTGTAGCTTTGGAGCCTGTCCTGGAACTAGCTCTTGTAGACCAGGCTTGTCTCAGACTCACAGAGATCCACCTGCCTCTGCCTCCCAAGTGCTGGGATTAAAGGCGTGTGCCACCACTGCCCGGCTACCTTATTAGAAATCTTTTTTGTTTTTAGATTTATTTATTCATTATGTATACAGTGTTCTGTCTGCATGTGTGCCTGCAGCTCAGAAGAGGGCACCAGATCTTAGTACAGATGGTTGTGAGCCATCATGTGGTTGCTGGGAATTGAATCCAGGACCTCTGGAACAGCAGGCAGTGCTCTTAACCTCTAAGCCATCTCTCCAGCCCTTATTAGAAATCTTTTATTCCTCCAAGTTTTACATGTAGGTGGGAAGAAAGGTTTAAAGAAACAGGACAAAGAAAGGAGGAAGGAAAACTGTGTAAATATAAATATAAGTGGGTATAGGAGGAACCAGTTGCTTTTTAGTGTTTTGGTTGTTTTGTTTTTTTGAGACAGAGTTTCTCTGGATAGCCCTGGCTGTCTTAGAACTCACTATGTAGACCAGGCTGGCCTTAAACACGAAGATCCGGCTACCACCACCTGGTGAGAAACCATTTATTTTTTAACCTATCCTTTTTTAAGACTTATTTTTAATTTTTATTTATGTGTATATATATGTATCTCTATGGGGTGCATGTGCGTGTGTGTGTGTGTCTTTGCCATGTATGTGGGGTGAGGAGGTTAGCTTCTCTGAAGCTGGAGTTTCAGGCAGTTGTGAGCCACCCAATGTGGATGCTTGGAAACCAAACTTGCATTCTCCACAAGACAGCAAACAACACACTCTTAACTGCTGAGTCATCTCTCCAGCCCCAAACCTGAGTATTCTTCTATTTTATTCCCCTAAAGATAAGACCTTCTAAGTATCAATTTATTCTGTTCATCCAGTCCCATCTGCTTCAGTTGGGTCCCCTGACATCTCAGATCTGGACTACTACAACCATTCCCTCACTACACACCTGAACTTATTTTAAGCCTACATTCCCAACTAATCATGTCTAAATCCCCTTTTGCCTTAGAAGGCCTGCTGTTATCAAGCCCAATTTACCCATCCCACAGTGACCATCTATTCCCTGACATTGTTCTCCTGGGAAGAATGGCCTCGTTCAGAACTTTGATGTCATCAGGGTGTTCCATATTTCTCCTTTCACTGCTCTAAACTTAACTTGCTCCTGTGGTTTCCTGTCAATTTAAAAGCTTTCCGTGATTACTCTAGCTCTCCGTAATCTTTCTGTTCTGTCCTACTTGGCTTCTGGACACCTAGGGTTTATGCCACAGGTTTTCCTGTTTGTTAGTTTTACCTATGTAAAATTGTGGGATGAAGCTGTAACTTCCTGGATGCAGGGACCACTCTTTATGCACACGGTAGCTTGCCCTGGAGTTTAATGATTTACAGAGCATCATCAGTGTGGGTAAGGCCTTTATTTTCAAAAACAGGACAAATATTTTGACAATTACTATGTACGTCCAGCTCAGTTTTTGACTCATGAAGAAAGACTTAGTCCTGAGACTACAGACCGTTGGCTGGGTTTTCTGGCATAGAAGGAATATTGAATATTGCATTCATCATGCCTAATACCTAAGAGAAATACTACCCCTCAAATTTTCTATTTCTCTTGCTTGTTCCACTCTCATTAATAAACTCTTAGGCATCCCAGTGATGGTGGCAAACAGTTTTAATCCCAGCACTTGGAAGGCAGAGGCAGGCAGATCTCTGAGTTTGAAGCCAGCCTGGTCAATGGAGTGAGTTCCAGAAAACCAGGGCAACACAGAGAAACCCTGTTTCAAATAGACAGGCAGACAGACAGACAGACAGACAGACAGATAGACAGATTAAAAATTTCCTATTAGGCTTTCTAGGGTCCCTGATAGCAAAAGACTGAGTTCCAGATAGGGAGAAAATATTTCCTGACTGGAAAAAATGTGCCTTTGTGAGGTTGTAACAGTAACACCCTGTACATTTTATCAGTGTGGATTTCCTTCAAGATATACGTCATCTCTGGTTAATCGAGAGAATCAAGTTTATGAACCTCCAAAGCTGAGGAACAGTCACCAAGGCAATGGTGACCTTGCCAAGTAGTCTGGCCAAGAAAGGCTGCCAGAGTAGTGTTCACACAGCAGCAAACACCTCCACCAAAACAGAGGGCAAACAAGCAAACCTGTCCCACAGTTCTGCTTGTCAAAGCATCTGTCCTGGCGTGGGCTACTCCAGATAGGCCACAGGCTTTATGAGCCAGGCAGCCTCACAAACTGTGACTCACGCATCACTGTGATTTATTAAGTCACGGTGTTAGTCAGGTTTCCGTCACAAAACAAATGCCTGAGATAAGCACTTAGAAAAAAAAAAAAAAGATTGATTCAGGCTCACATTTGTAGAGATTTCAGTTCATGATTGCTTGGTCCTACCGTTTTGTGGGCCTGTTGTAAGGCTGTAGCATAATGCTAGAATACAAAACAAAAAGCACATCTGTGTCCTCACATGCCGGGGAGCAAAGGGAGAGAAAGGGAAGAGAGCTACACTCCAAGGGCTCCTTTCAAGAACACACTACAGGTGACCCGTAGGCCTCTCCCCCCCTCAAGTTTGTACAAGCTCCCACTAGTATCTTCCCAAGCACGGGCCTTTGGGGAGATATTTAAGACATAAACTGCCACAACCACACTGGGCCAATAGCCAATCATAATGTGCCTGTTTCCTCGTGTGAAATAGGATTCTAAGGAGTTGATGTGTGTAAAGTGACTGACTCATACAGTGCCCAGCATCTAAAAGCTAATAAATACCAGTCATGGAAAAAAAAAGTAAGCTCCAAAACAGATTATAATGATAAAACTACCTTAGGCTCAGTCTACTGACTCATTTTGGTAAAATGTAGGGATAGCTTGGCAAACTTGTTAAAATTTGGTGAAGATTTCTAACTTCCTCATTGTTTTTGTCAATTTCTTTAAATGTGTTTTCCCATGGATTAAAAGCAATTCTTTGAAAGAAAAGGGACTATAAATTTTCCTTCTGAAGTAATAAGGAGAGCTGGAGGAGGCTAGCTTGAAGTCTCTAAGGGAATGCATAGACAGGTGTAATGGCAATTATAAAGACCGCGGGAATACAGGGTGAGTGACACGAACCCCAGAGAAAAGAGAAGTGTCTGGGTGTCCAGAGGGGTCACTGAACTTTCGGAAATATTTCATAACATCCTTATGAAGAAGAACTGGTGTTGTAACTAAAGATGGCCCAAAGCTTGCTCTCACACTCAGCTCTATGTCTTAAATAGAGTTTCTGAACCTTTAACTGATAAAATTATTTATAATACAAGTGAATTCTTGTTTAATAGCCAAGAATGTGCTTTTTGTGAACACTTCCTAAGGTATTGAAATCCATCATGTGTTAGGAATTCTCTGGGTTATGTAGAATGCACCCAGACCATCAACAAACATTTCTAAGTTTTTAACACTTTCTGAGCGTTCAAAATTAAATTGATCTATTGGTTTAGTTTCAAAACCTCCATTAAGTATACTTTTTTGCATATTCGGAAACATTGGGTGGTTTTGCTCCTACACTGAGAGACCCAATTCTGGTGCCATTACAAAGACTCAATTACCAGCTCTGCCACTTTTTTGATGCATGACCTCTGGGCAATTAACAACCTTGCTATTTCCTCAACCTCATTGGGTTTTTTTTTTATTTTATTGATATTTATTGAGCTCTACATTTTTCTCTGCTCCCCTCCCTGCCTCTCCCCTCCTCTCTTCAATCCTCCCCCAAGGTCCCCATGCTCCCAATTTAATCAGGAGATCTTGTCTTTTTCTACTTTCTACTTCCCATGTAGATTAGATCTATGTAAGTCTCTCTTAGTGCCCACATTGTTGTCTAAATTCTCTGGGATTGTGGTTTGTAGGCTGGCTTTCTTTGCTTTATGTTTAAAAACCACCTATGAGTGAGTACATGTGATAATTGGCTTTCTGTGTCTGGGTTACCTCACTCAAAATAATGTTTTCTAGTTCCATCCATTTTCCTGTAAAATTCAAGCTGTCGTTATTTTTTTCTGCTGTGTAGTACTCCATTGTGTAAATGTACCACATTTTTTTAATCCATTCTTCGATCAAGGGGCATTTAGGTTGTTTCCAGGTTCTGGCTATGACAAACAAAGCTGCTATGAACATAGTTGAGCACATGTCCTTGTGGCACGATTGAGCATCCTTTGGATATATACCCAAAAGTGGTATTACTGGGTCTTGAGGAAGGTTGTTTCCCACACTGACATCCAAAAGGGTTGTACCAGCTTGCATTCCTACTAGCAATGCAGAAGTGTTCCCTTTTTCCCACAACCTCTCTACCATAAGTTTTCATAAGTGTTTTTGATCTTGGCCATTCTTACAGGTGTAAAATGGAATCTCAGAGTTGTTTTGATTTGCATTTCTCTGATGACTAAGGATGAACCTCCTTGTTTTTAATATGGTGATAATAATGGTGTTTGTTAGCTTTTGTCAACTTGACACAACCTAGAATCACCAGGCAATTTGAAGAATGGCCCTCATCAAATTGGCCTGTGGCAATGTTTATGAGAGACCTTTTGCTTGTTCGTTTGTTTTAAAGAACATTTGAAAAAATTTATTTTATATGTTTGGGTGTTTTGTCTGCATGTATGTTTATCCATATGAGTTCTTGGTGCCCATGGAAACCAGAAGAGGGCATTGGATATCCTGGAAATGGAGTTACAAAAGGTTGTGAGTGGCTGTGCATCTGCTCATTCAAATCTTCTGGAAGAACAATCAGTGCTGTTAACCTCTCAACCATCTCTCTAACACCCAGAGGTGGTTTTGATTGGTGATTTGATGTGGGAAGTCCCAGTCTACTGTAGGTGGCACCATCCCTAGACAAATTGGCCTAAGTTTAAAAGAAAGTTAGATGTTGCAGATGAGGGTAAGGACTGGATGTGGCTCTTGTTTAGACCCACAGGCACTCAGGAAGTTGCACAGCCCCCAGCACCTCCAGCAGTTTCTGTGCACCCAGGGAGTGAATGGGTCTGAACCAGGATTGATGCAGCTGTTAGACCTCATCAGAGAAGTTTCTTTGTGCAGTGGATGTTGTTAATGCAAAAAAACTCACAACTTGTCAAAGCAAAGAGAATAAGCGAGAAGAGAGTGCCCAGTCACAAATGGAACACCCGTATCACAACGCCTTCCCAAAGCCCAGGTACCATCTCAAAAAGAACAGAAAGATTGGAAGTGCCAGAATTCAGAGAGGATCAGAGCAAAACAGTGTCTTCTACACTCATGAAGGCATGGCAAGTATAGCTGCCTGTTCAAGACCTGCACAGAATCAAGTCACTCAACATTCTAGCACAGGGTGGAGAAGAGGTTAAGCCTCTCTCCCCAAGGAGGGGGCAATGGACACTTCCTGAATTCTGGGGTTTGGAGAGTCAGGGTTTTGTTTTTGTTTTTTTTGGGTTTTGTTTTGTTTTTTGGTTTTTTTTGGTTCTTGTTTTTTGAGACAGGTTTCTACATATAATAGCCCTCGCTGTCCTGAACTTACTTTGTAGACCAGGCTGACCTCAAATTTAAAATTTACAGAGATCCACCTGCCTCTGTCTTTTGAGTACTGGGATTAAAGGTTTCCACCACAATGCCCAGGTCAAATCAGGTTGTTTTTTTTTTTAATGAGTATGGCTTCTGGTAAATCAACCACACTCCAGTGGATGACCCAATATCAAAAAGTATATGGACAGAACAAATTTGAGTAGATGGGTTATATAATAATGATAATAATAATAATTAATAATAAATAAGACATGAAGCTGGAGTTAGGGCAGGGAGGTAGGGTAGGTCTGGGAACAGTTAAGGAGAAGAACTGGGTAAATATAATTAAAATATATTATACAAAATTATCAGAGATTAATGAACATATTTTTAAAAGAAAAGTTGAGTGAACTAGAGATTGAAGCCATAGCAGCATTCCTCCATAAATTCTGCTTCAGTTTCTTCATAAGTTCCTACTGTGACTTCCCTCAATGATGAACTGTGACCTAGAACTGTAAGCTAAACAAACTCTTTACTTCCCAGATTCCTTTTGGTCATAGAATGTTATCACATCAACAGAAACCAAACTAAAACAATTGCACTCCCTATTTATAATGCTGTTGTAAAATTTCTATTGGGAGCTAGAGAGGTGGCTACAAAGTTAAGAGCACTGGGTGCTCTTCAGAAGCTAACAAGCACCCACATGACAGCTCACAACTGTCTGTAGCTCTAGCTCCAAGGGAAGTCTGAAATTGTCTAACCTCTGTGAGCATGAATCTTGCACATGGTATACATACACTCGTGAAGGTAAACACTCACTCATACACATAAAATAAGGTAAACAAATATTTAAAAAGTAAAAAATAATTAAAAAAAAGGAATTTAAGTAAGTACACTAAGAACTATGTATGATGCCAGGTGGTGGTGGTGCACTCCTTTAATGGCAGCACTCAGGAGACAGAGGCAGGCAGATCTCTGAGTTCGAGTCCAGCCTGGTCTACAGAGTAAGTTCCAGGACAACCAGAACTTCACAGAGAAACTCTGTCTCCAAAAAAAAACCTAATCAAACAAACAAACACACCGTATATGTGACACATAGCAAACACTCAATGACGAGAAGGTACAGTCAGTGATGGGGGCCTATAACCTCACCTACTTAAGAGGCTGCAATGGAAGGATTGAAAGTTCAATGATACCTGGGCTACAGATCAAGTTAAAGGCCACTATGGACAATTTAGTGAGACCCTGTCTCAAAACAGAAAATGGAAAAATAGGGGTGGGAGTGGGGGTATAGCTGAGTACTGAAGCAATTGCTAACCTGTACCAGGCTCTAGATCCAATCCCCAATATCAACAACAACAATAAAAAAAGAGTAGTTACTATTGGCATTTCTATTCTTGTTTAGTAGAACTTTCTAAAAATAAGTTTTAATACAGTTTACATAAAATGCAAAGTATAGTGAGCCCATGGTTTTAAGAGACACTGTCTCATATGACAAAAGTCATATACTTTGCCCCACTTGCCTTTCGGGGGTCTTGGTGCAATTACTCATAAGGCCTGACTTCTGTAGCTGTCAGAATGGGCACATGACACAATCGAGGCCTGTCCCTTCCTTTCCTGCTTGCTGTGTTGAGGTTGGGGAGGGAGATCCTAATTCACACTTGACCTTGAATGAGAATCTATAATTTAAGACTGGGACTGCCAGCCATATTATTGGTCTCTATTACCAAGGAAAATGATGCCATCAGAATAGGATTGGCAGATAATTCTACGATTCAGAAAGAATATCCATCTCCAATCAACAGATGCCCTTAGTCACAATAGGGAAACAGGAAATCCCATTCTGGACTTCCAAATGTGATTCCAATTTAAAACATGTTGTTTCACTGTTTCCACAAGTGATATCAGTACCAATAAACAACTGATATGTGTATCATGTGCCAGGAATTGTTTTAAGCATTTTCAGTTGTAGCAACCCTAAAATATAAGTGTATTACTTCCTTTTTTCGTTTCTGTGAGCAAATATCTAGTAAAAAATAAAAAATATTCAGAGATAAGCAGATCTCTGTGATCTAGGTGTAGGCCAACCTAATCTACAGAGCAAGTTCCTGGACAGGCTCCAAAGTTACAGAGAAACCCTGTCTCAACAACAACCAAAATAAATAGATAGATAGGTAGATAGATAGATAGATAGATAGATAGATAGATAGATAGATAGATAGATAGATAGATAAATTCAATATAAATAACTCAAGGAGGAAGGCTTTGCTTTGGCTTAGGATGAGAAGGGATACAGCCCATCATGGTGCAGAAGACATGGCGGCTGGAACATGAGAGAGATGAACTCTGGTGTGCAGGACTCGTCCTTTCTATTCACTCTGGAACTGCAGCCCATTTGGATGGTTGCTGCCAACATTCAGAATGGGTCTCCCTTATTTAGTTAAATCTTTCTGGATGCATGTCAATAGACACACACAAAGATGTGTTTCCATGGTGATTCTACAACTAATCAGGTTGAAAATGAAGACTGGCCAGGCGGTGGTGGAGGACGCCTTTAATACCAGTACTTAGAAGGCAGAAGCAGGCAGATCTCTAGAGTTCAAGGTTAGCCTGGTCTACACAGCTTGTTTCAAGACAGGCTTCAAAGCTACACAGAGAAACTCTGTCTCGGAAAAAAAAGAAAGAAAGAAAGAAAGAAAGAAAGAAAGAAAGAAAGAAAGAAAGAAAGAAAGAAAGAAAGAAAGAGAGAAAATGAAGACTGACCATAAGAGAAGGTAATAGGATATTATTCTTGTTTTGTGGATGAGGAAGTGAAAAAACTGAGACTGTGTCATTTGTGCAAGGACCACACAGGTGGAGACAGGATTTGAAACAAGAATCCAAAGTCTGTTTTCTCTGTGCCCAGCCATTTATCTGTCGAGAGTTCATTGATCATAGATGTTGGAAGATTACACTCTTTTAGGTCTCAAACTCAGGACAAGTGGCTCACTGAGGTGCCTATTAACATATCAAAGCGGCTCCCAGCGCCAGTCTCCCTTAATCCCTATCTGTTACTGGTCATCCTGGTTGGTATACTCTGTCCCCTACCCTAAACTCTTTAACCCAGGGCCTGGGCGGAGCTTTCCTTTCTCCAGCCTCTGATCTTTATAAAACCTCAGCCACTGGCTAAGGGTTCTATTTGTCTCTTGGTCTCTGGGTTCCCAGTTACTCCCTTTGTCACCTTCTCTCTTCTCTTCCTCTCTTGCTCTCTCCCACCTCTTCTCCTCCCATGGCCATGTTCAGCCTGGACCCTTCCAGATGGCTGTTTTCTCCCTCAAAGCTTCAATAAACCTTCTCCCCAACCATATTAGGAGCAGTCACTATGATGATACTGGCAGCTTATCAGAACTCCATTGATTAGTGTTAAAACTCTGAACTTTTGAAGTCTTAGCATAACAATAGCATAAAGAGGGAAAGAAAACCAAAACATTTTTCATGCTTCAAATCACTTCCTTAGACCTTTCTAATTTGTATGAAACATTTTTAAAAAATTTTTATACACTCTCCATAGTTTACACTGAGAATGAGATAGGGCATGGCTTACATAACAAATGTGTACTGAGATGAGGGCAGGATAAAAGAAGAAACAAATGGCCAGTGTAGCACTGTCTACTAAATAAATTGGGAAAATGTACTATCAAAGGTCAAAGGTTCTCCAGTGTACATTGGTTTCTTAGATACTCCCCCAATTGTCACTCATTCTCTGTGTTATTTTTTTATATTCTTTTTTTTTTTGAGACAGGGTTTCTGTAGTTTTGGAGCCTGTCCTGGAACTCGCTCTGTAGACCAGGTTGACCTCAAACTCACAGATTCACCTGTACCTGTCTCTGCCTCCTAAGTGCTGGATTTAAGGTGCACGCTACTACTGCCTGAACTTTTTTTTAATATGTATATTCTCTGACTATTTATCAACTTTGGAAAGGCGCCATGGCATATTTCCATCATCTCTGAGATTCCTGGAACACAATTTCCATACAGTACCTCTGCTGTATTTGCACTCTATTTGGTATCCCATGGCATTCTGGCTTAATTAGTTCTCCTTCCTTTTTTGAAAACACCTTGGAATTTGTTAAGGATCTCCTATTTGCTGTGCCAATTAGTCCTATCTTGATAAATATGACTATTGATAGGTGTTTCTGTTTTATGTAAATATAATGTATATATATTATACATATATATACACACACATATATATATATACACACACACACATACACACTTCTATCTACATATCATGTATTTTTGCCAGAAACCATCTCCCCCGGTCATGGAAATCATCTCTCTGGGTTTTTGGTTTGTTTGAGGGGGGTTGTTGTTGTTGATGATGGTTCCACAGGAATTTAACCCATCTGTCTTACTTACTTTTCTATTGCTGTGACATAACACCATGACAAGGCAATTTATTAAAGAAGGCATTTAATTGGGGCCGGATTTGAGTCGGTAGAGTCCATGCCCATCAAAACCAGGACCATGGCAGCAGGCAGGCAGCTGGAACAGCAGCTGAGATCTCATATTTATCTTATCCACAAGCAGGAGGCACAAGGAGAAAGAGCGAACTGGGAATAGTGTGGACTTTTGGAAGCTCAAAGTGACACTCCTCCTCCAAGCCCACACCTCCTTATCCTTCCTAAATAGTTCTACCAACTGGGGACCAAACATTCAAATATATGAACCCATGGAAACCATTCTCGTGAAAGCCACCATACCACCATAGTGGGGAAAAGTTTGACAGAGTAACTTCAAGCAGTTGTTCACATACAGTGAACCAGGAAGCCAAAAATTCTAAGTGGGACTAAAATCCTGACCCCAGTGATTTACTTCCACCAGTCAGGGCCTGCCTCCTCAAACCGCCACAGCATTCCAGATATCACCACAAATGGTGACCAGCACTTGTGCAGCCTTTGGGGGACATTCTACATTCCATTCATAGTCTATGCCAAATATTATTTCCCCAAGTAAGCCTTTCCTGAATTCTTCCCACACAGAGCTCACACACCTTCATCTAGTCTGTGTTTGTGATTCTGGTCCCTTTTTAGCATATCCTCATACATATTTGCTACCTCTCTCTGTCTCCTGCTTTGGGAGGAAAATTCCTGTGGGCAAGGATGTTTTATTCATCTCTGTATCCTCAACTTCTCCTTCCCCCACAGGGTTTCTCCATGTAACAGCAGCCTTGGCTGTCCTGGAACTCACTCTGTAGATCAGGGTGGCCTCGAATTTAAAGAAATCCACCTGCCTCTGCCTCCCGAGTGCTGGGATTAAAGGCATGTGCTACCACTGCCTGGCTGTATCCTCAACTCTTAATAAGTCCTTATCACAGAGTATTTTCCCAATAAATGTTTCTGAAATAGACTAAATAAATGCATGTGACTCACTAACTCAACTTGCTCTTTCTTTTGTTCAACAATAAAGTCATTATCATAAAAAAGATATCTAGAAATGTAGATGTCCCATAGTTTCAAAAGATACTTGAATACTCAGTAGTGACCATCTGATACTTAGTATATCTGAACATCTATTTTCTTACTATGCAAACCATATTTGCTTGTATGGTCATGGGAATTACAGACCAGTAGCAAAACATCTGGACTGTAGTTCCTGTCAATGGCAACAGGGAAGACATAGCCTAGTAGCCACCAGTAGCCTGAGGAGTTCTCTCCTCAGGGGTCCCCATTCAGGAAAAGCCAGATTCTTGACTGCCCTGAAGAAAAGAAATTCAGGCTGAGTCAGAGGGAAGCAAAGCTAATAGCTAACTAAGTAGAGATGTTTCAAACAGGGGTAAATTGGGCATTTAAAGAATGACATGCATCCAGGTAACTTAACAACAGATACACACTTAGGTATCTTCACTTCACAGTCGACACATAGGCCCCCACACACGCATGCACGCTCACACACACACACACACACATTTCTGTGACTTTTTATGCTAAATTGCTCAAAGAATGCCATGTACAACAAATATTAAAAATTAAGAAGTTGGGGAAAAGGAAATAGTCTGATCAAAATATACGGTATGAAAAGAACTTAATTTTAAAAAATAAAAAGCCAGGGGTGGTGACACACACCTTTATTTCCAGCACTCAGGAGGCAGAGGTAGGTCTCTATGAGTTCAAGACCAGTTTGGTCTACTTAAAGAATTCCAGAACCTCCAGGGCTACATGGAGAGACCCTGTCTCAAAAACCCCAAATAAATAAGTAAATAAAAAATTACACAGGCAGTGGTGGCACATGCCTTTAATTCCAGCACTCGGGAGGTAGAAGTGGACAGATCTCTGTGAGTTTGAGGCCAACCTGGTCTACAAGAGTTAGTACCAGGACAAGCTCCAAAGCTACAGAGAAACCCTGTCCTGAAAAGCCAAAAGGAAAAAAACAAAAACAAAAACAACAACAAAAATTATACTTTGAATTATGTTTTACAATTACACTTTAAAATGCCAACAGTGGAGGGATTGGTATACTTTTTTCTTAATCTTAAGGATTTGCTTTTGTAAATGAAGCTGTAAGGTTTTATAAGGTGAATTGTTTAGATTTAGTGAGGAGAGGGGAATGTTTCTGTCCTCTACAGGCATGTGCACACACCTATACTCCACACTCAAGTACATCCAAACACAGATACACAACACACATACACACAAGTAGCAATGATAATAATGATTTTATCGTCTCACCAGCAGGGTGAGAAGACGGGACCTAAATAAGTAACTAACCTGGGTGTGATGTGCATAGTTGTAATCTGAGGATCAAGAATTCCAAGCCAGGCTTGACTATATAGCAAGACCCTATCTCCAAACAACCATAAAATAACGAGTCAAAAATCAAAACAAAGAGAAGCCTTGATACAAGACTTTTTCAAAGCATTTTACATCCCCACTGATAATACCTAGGAGAGCTAGGTGTCCATATCCCTGAAAACTTCCATGTGTGGCCAGTCTTAGAACAGCAACATTTAAATGTCTAATTGTGGTAGATCCCTTAAAGAAAAGTAGTTGGAAGCCGGGCAGTGGTGGCCACGCCTTTAATCCTCCCACTTGGGAGGCAGAGGCAGACAGATATCTATGAGTTCGAGGCCATCCTGGTGTGCAGAGTGAATTCCAGGACAGCCAGCATTACACAAAGAAACCTTGTCTTGAAACAACAACAAAACAACACACACACAAACACAAGTTTATAAAAAAAAAAAAAAAAGGAGTAAGCAAAGAATAGGACAAAAACCAGGCGCAATTTCCTGAGTTTAAGGAAGAAAGGTTTTCAAGCAATGGAGTGATAAAGATCTCACTCATTCGCCTCCAATACATTTTTTACTTTTTTATTACAAAATTATTTCCTTAACAAGCAAATCTCATCGTGTTCCTCTTCTGTCTCTCAGACCTCATGTGGCTGTTTGGGAATGATTAAGAGGTGTGACTTTATGTAGGAAGAGATATGTCACTAGAGGTGGGTTTTGGGGTTTCAAAAGCTATTCCCAGATAGGTCTCTCTACCTTGCCCTTGTTTATCAAGATATAAGACCTCAGCTGCTGGGGGCTGAAGAGATGGTTCAGTGGTTCAGAACACTGGCTGCTCTTCCAGAGATCCTGAGTTCACTTTCTAGCAACTGCATGGTGGTTCACAACCATCTGTCATGGATCTGATGCCCTCTTCTCTCACACAGGAATACATGCAAATAGGTCATTCATATACATAAAATACATAAATAAATATTTAAAAAAAAATCTCAGCTGCTGCTCCAGTACCATTCCTGCATGCCTGCTGCCACGAGCATATGATGGTCATGGAGTCTAGCCCTCTGGAACTGTGATCCCCAAATTAAATGCTTTCTTTAATAAGTTGCTTTGACCATGGTGTTTTGTCAGGTCAGTGGAAAAGTATCTAAGACAAATGGTGACACAAGCCTGTAATCTCGGCACTTTGGAGTCTGAGATACGAGTGAATCCAGGACCAGTCTGGGTTACATAGCAAGGCTATGTCTCAAAAATCAATTTCTACCGGGTGGTGGTGGTGCATGCCTTTAATCCCAGCACTCAGGAGGCAGAGGCAGGCGGATCTCTGTGAGTTCGAGACCAGCCTGGTCTACAAGAGCTAGTTCCAGGACAGGCTCCAAAGCTACAGAGAAACCCTATCTCGAAAAACCAAAAAAAAAAAAAAAAATCAATTTCTGTGAATTTTTTTTAATGTGCTCACTAGAGAACAACTATGGGTTTGATTAGATGCTACAGAAACAAGGTTTAGACTCTCTGCACAAAAGAACTATAGACAAACATTTTAATTTGGCAATTTAAATATTTTTGCAAAAACTTAAAATTTTTTACATGTAATTTTAATGAGGAACATTTGATTGCCCCAGATGAAGTGCTTGATTAAGAAATTTCTTGTTGGCAAAAGGAATAGGAAGCACAATGTTCTTGTAATGATCTTCATCAAAGAGAGATTCAGACAGCTCTTTCCCTTTGAGAAACCTGCAATATTGGTTTTTAAATTAGATACTAAATAGTCCTGGCTGATGAATTAAAAATTCAAATCAAATTGTGAGAAGAGTGATTATTACATTTGGAGATAATCAGTTAAGTTCACAGGGGAAACATGTAGTTTGGGATACCTTCATTCTAGTTACAGTGAAATGGATCCAGCCGGACCTTTAAGTCTTAAGGCTGATGACTCTGGTCATAAAAATCAGAGCGCAGATAGAAAAATATAGATGATTCCAGTAAACTGAGAAAAGGGCAACTATATAAGAAATGGAAAAATACGTTGTATCTGTAGTTCCTTGATTTTTGCCCTTTTCCTTATATGTGTTAAACCATCCCAGTGTCCAGCTTAACCAGAAGGGGAGTTGACTGGGAAAACACTGCGTAATGGGTAGTTCTGAAAGTCAAGAAGTGAGGGATCTAAAGCTAGTCTTGAAATGGTCTGATGTCACTGATACCGGGCATGAGTCCAGGCATTGCAACCGTTGGTCTATGGTGACCTTCCTGCTAGTCTCTGGTTACCTCTGTGCTATGGGATGAAGCCTGCTTACTTTCCCGTAACTCACTGCAGATTCAAAGTTCAAACCAAAGACATATAGTTAACCAAGCTCGTATCACTTTCTCTTAAGCTGGCCTGAGTGTACTGAGTGTTAAATTGGGGACTGGGGAAACCAGACAAGCATCTGAACTTCTGGTCCCTGTAATGGAAGAAGACGTCTTACTACCCTTTGTATTTCCCAAGGGGAAAGTTCTCAGTGGAAGGAGGAAGGTGTCAGAATCTAGACAGTCCCAAACTTATCAATGTTCACATTTTCCTATCTTTCAAGAGTCTATGAGACTCTTGCCCTCTCCAACAGAGAAACGGTGCTTATTTCTACAGCAGTAGGTGATAGGTCACTGAATTGCTAGTTTGTAAAAGTCCAGGCATAGCCATACATATGGATACGTGCGGCTACACTAACAGCTTCACTGACTGCTAATTCTGCTACTCCTGTTGAAAAGGAGACACTTCATTGTTCCAGACTAAAGAAGCCTGTGTTACTGACATCATTGGAGCCAACCATAGCATATCCCCTAAACTCAAGAGGATAAAACTAATTCATTTGAGAAGAAATTAGGATTGAGAGAAGGCAAATCAAACCTCCTCTTTGAAAGTCAAGAGGTGAGGGAACTTCAGTTCCTAGCTGCTGTGAGAGGTTCCCTAAGGCCACTTAATTTTTTTTTTAAGCTAAGGCTTTATTCTGTTCTACACAAACAATCGTAGATGATCTCTTAGCTCTTTTTATCTTACCTAGACTTTGTAAACCAAGAGTGTTAGAAGAAATCTATCCATCCCAGAACTCAGTTTTACCTTTAGTCTTACATAGTCACCCATTCATATAATAATTATCTACTCAGGGTTGTAAATATTGTGTCTATGCTGTTATTGCTTTAGATTATTGACTCCTTGGAAAGAAAGAGCCCTGTTGTTTAACTAGTTGTATATAGCACCCAACATTTGTCATTATGTGTAAGACTTTGAATGTTATTGGACATAACAAAATATACTTTACCCAACTATAGCAAATAAAATCTTTCTTCACATAAGTTAAGATCAGGAAACAGTGATCTGTGATCCAAATAAAGCCCACAACTATTTTTATCAATGAAATCTTATTGGAAAATAATCATTCTCATTTATTCACATACTATCTTTTCTGCTCCCATTGTACAGTGATGAATTGAGTAGCTCTGATAGGACCATATGGCCTGGAAAGCCTAAAATATTTACTTTCTGGTCATTTAGCACAAAGGATTGCTGACCACTTATGTTAGTGCTCTTACCTGAGAAAATCAGATGAAATCACCCAGAAAATAAAAAATGTAAAGATACTTTATTATTTTAATAATTTCCAGTCAGCCGTGCAGTGGTGGCACACACCTTTAATTCCAGCATTTAGGAGGCAGAGGCAGGCAGATCTCTGTGAGTTCAAGGCCAGTCTGGTCTACAAGAGCTAGTTCCAGGACAGGCTCTAAAACTACAGAGAAACCCTGTCTCAAAAAATCAAAAAAAAAAAAATTCAAAATTTTTTGGTTTATTTTTTTGACACAGGGTTCTCTACATAGTGTTGGTTGTCCTGAAACTTACTCTGTAGACCATGTTAGACTACAAACTCAGAGATCAGTCTGCCTTTGCCTCTTAAGCACTGGGATTAAAGGCAGATGCCGCTACCACCGGGCCTGAATTCAGCTTTTCTAAAACTAACTTTTAATCATATTGCTAATTAACCAGATCGCATAGCAGGGCTGGAGATGGCTCAGCAGTAAAGATTATGGACGGCTATTGCAGAGGAACAGAGTTCCATCCTTAGCATCTACATGAAATAGCTTTCAACCACCTTAACAGAACTATGTGGATCTGACACTCTCTCTGGCGTCCAAGGACATGCACCACATGTACATGTATCTCCACTGCACATATACAAACATAGAAGAAAAATCTTAAATAAGAGTGAAATTGTATAGCCACATAACTAGTAGGTAGGAGACAAGGCTTTGGATTCAGTCTTTTTGTTTGTTGAATGGGACAACAGAGCGCTTGTCTCCGGCAAGATGGCTTCAAGGTTACTTCGCGCAGAGTGGGAACTCTGGCGGGGTTGCGCTCCAAGGCTTCTGGAGGTGGTGTTCCTACTGATGAGGAGCAAGCTACAAGGCTGGAGAGGGAGATCATGATAGCCACAGAGAAGGGACTGGATCCAGAGAAGGGACTGGATCCATACAATATGCTACCTCTGAAGGCAGCTTCGGGCACCAAAGAAGATCCTAATTTAGTCCCGTCCATCACCAACAAGCGAATAGTGGGCTGTATCTGTGAAGAGGACAACTGTACCATCATCTGGTTTTGGCGGCACAAAGGCGAGACTCAGTGATGCCCAAGCTGTGGAACCCATTATAAGCTGGTGCCCCACCAACTGGCCCACTGAACCTTGCGTTAGCTTTTCAGAATGTGATGGAAAACTTCCCTCCAATAAAGACTAGTCATTGTATTGGCTCCTGTCCATTGGTTTCCCAGCTGCCCAGACCCAAATAAGCACATAGAAATTATATTAATTACAACACTGTTTGGCCTATTAGCTCAGGCTTCTTATTAACTAACTCTTACATAATAAATTAACCCATTTCTATTAATCTATGTATCACCATAAGGCTGTGGCCTACCGTTAAGGTTTCGGCATCTGTCTCCTTTGGCAGCTACATGGCGTCTCCCTGACTCTGCCTACTCTCTCTCTCTATCTCTTCCAGCCTGTCTATATTCTGCCCTGCTACAGACCAAAGCAACATCTTTATTAACCAATGGTAATAAAACATATTCATAGCATACAGAGGGGAATCCCACATCAAGATACATAAGGACTCTGACACTTTTTGTGAGGCTTGCACCTGCAGGGGCTGCCAGAGATCCTATCACCATTGCTACTCTGGCCTGTGGGAAAATCATTGGCCTAGTATGTTTGCAGAACAGATACTGCAAAGTTTGAGAAGATGGGAACATTCAAAGAAGACTTGTTTCAAACTCCAAGGAAAAACAGAAAGGAATAAATGGAAATAGCAAATGTGAAGCTGAATATTCAATCAGTTTCTATCATAGGCATGTACTCCCATCTGGCTCATGACATGACTTGAAGAGACAGAGATCAGAATAAAGAAGTCGAGGGGCTAGAGAGATGGCTCATCAGTAAAAAGTGCTCCTACTCTTCAAGAGTATAGCTCCCACCCATGGCCTATAATTCCAGCTGCTTTTTTTTAGTCTCTTGGACATCCAGATGTACATTCACACAGATACAAATGTACACATAAAGTAAAAAGAAAATTTTTTTTTTTTTGGTTTTTCGAGACAAGGTTTCTCTGTAGCTTTGGAGCCTGTCCTGGAATTAGCTTTTGTAGACCAGGCTGGCCTCGAACTCACAGAGATCCGCCTGCCTCTGCCTCCTGAGTGCTGGGATTAAAGGCATGCACTATCACCGCCTGGCCAAGAAAATCTTAAAAACAGAAAAAAACACAAACACCACAAAACAAACAAACAAACCTCCACATCTCCCCTAAACTCAGAACCTACAAGTAAGGCATTAAGCAGAGAAAAGTTTCCTCTTTACATTGAGAAAAGCACATTTTAGATTAACGTATCTTCCCTTTCTCTACTGCAAAGTACCAGAAGTTTAGTAAGAAAAAGGTTTGGTCTCAAAGTGGTGCCACATACCATTAATCCCAGCACTCGGGAGGCAGAGGAAGGTGGATCTTTCTGAGTTCCAGGCCAGCCTGGGATACACAGAGAAACCTTGTCTCAAAAAAACCACACACACACAGAGCAGTAAGTGTGTGCCCGCCCCCTGATGCAGGGGCTTCTTTGTTCCACACGACCCTGACACCTTCCCCCAAAACCTGCCCTTTTGTCTGCGAGGTCCTTGGGCCAGCAAGAGTCCCTGCTCCTGTACTGAGGAGATCCATCCAGAGGGGTAAGTGTGTGCCCACCCGACTGGCCTGTCCCAGGAACAGAGTACAGGCCCCTTCCATTTCCCTAACCGTTTCTGGCCATTCAGCAGAGTGTTTCCCCAGCTACTGGCTTTCCATAGTTACCCCATCCCATCTTGCCCCCAAGCACTCCTTTCCGTCTGCGAGGTCCTTAGATCCACCAGGACACCTGCTTCCAGGCGGACGGTTCCTAAGTGAGGGCAGACCAAGAAAATCCCCCAAGTACACAGTCAGTTATAGCAAATATTGGACCAAGATGCCAAAACTCTCCTGGCTGCATTTGAAGGAAGAGATGGGCAGGCACCAATGCAAGAATTCCTCCAATAATCTGGAAAGCAACATGACAACTCCAGAATACAGTGAACATGCAACAGGAAGACTTGAACTCCTTATTCCAGAAGAAGTAGAAGAAATCGACTTCAAACATAACATTATGAAAATAATAGAGGCCCTTAAACAAGATGTGAAAAACTCCTTTAAAGAAATGGAAGAGAAGACAAATAAAAAATTAGAAGAAATGAATAAATCCCTCAAAGATACCCAAGAAAACCAAGAAAAAGCAATCAAACAGGTAATGGAAACAGTCCAAGACTTGAAGACTGAAATGGAGACAATAAAGAAAACACAAACCGAGGGATGGCTGGATACGGAAAATCTGGGTAAACAAACAGGTACTACAGAGTCAGGTATAACTAACAGAATACAAGAGATAGAAGAAAGAATCTCAAGCGCTAAAGATACTATAGAGAAAATAAACTCATTGATCAAAGAAAACAGCAAATCCAACAAATTCTTAACACAAAACACCCAGGAAAACTGGGACACCATGAAAAGACCAAACCTAAGAATAATAGGGGTAGAAGAAGGAGAAGAATTACAGCTCAAAGGCCAAGAAAATATATTCAACAAAATTATGGAAGAAAACTTTCCCAACCTAAAGAAGGATATTCCTATGAAGGTACAAGAAGCATACAGAACACCAAACAGACTGGATCAAAAAAAAAATCCCCTCACCATATAATAATCAAAACACAAAACATACAGAATAAAGAAAGAATATTAAGAGCTGCAAAGGAAAAGGGTCAAGTAACATATGAAGGTAAACCTATCAGAATTACACCTGACTTCTCAATGGAAACCATGAAAGCCAGAAGGTCTTGGATAGATGTGCTGCAGACACTAAGAGACCATGGATGCAAGCCCAGACTACTATACCCAGCAAAGCTTTCTTTCACCATCGATGGAGAAAACAAGATATTCCAGGATAAAAAGAAATTTAAACAGTACGTAGCCACAAACCTAGCCTTACAGAAAGTACTAGAAGGAAAACTACAACCGCAGGAAGCCAACAACACCCATAATAACACAAAAATCTAACAACCCTCCACCAGCACAACTCAAAGAAGGGAAACACACAAACTTTACCACCAAAAAAATATCCGGAGTTAACAACCACTGGTCATTAATATCACTTAACATCAATAGACTCAATTCACCTATAAAAAGGCACAGGTTAAGAGAATGGATACAAAAACAGGATCCAACATTCTTCTGTTTACAAGAAACACACCTCAACCACAAAGACAGACATTACCTCAGAGTAAAGGGATAGGAAAAGGTTTTTCAAACAGACCTAAGAAACAAGTGGATGTGGCTATACTAATATCTAACAAAATTGACTTCAAACTAAAATCAATCAGAAGAGATGGAGATGGACATTTTATACTCATAACAGGAGCAACTCATCAGGATGAAGTCTCAATTCTGAATGTCTATGTCCCTAATATAAAAGCATCCACATATGTAAAAGAAACATTACTAGAACTCAAAGCATACTCCACACAATACTAGAACTCAAACTCCACACAATAATTGTAGGAGATTTCAACACTCCTCTCTCACCAATGGACAGGTCAACCAGACAGAAACCTAACAGAGAAATAAGAGAACTAACAGATGTAATGAATCAAATGAACTTAACAGACATATATAGAACACTCCACCCAAATAGGAAAGAATATATCTTCTTCTCAGCATCTCATGGAACCTTCTCGAAGATTGACCACATACTCGGTAACAAAGCAAACATCCACAGATACAAAAAATTTTAGTAACCACCTGTGTCTTATCGGATCACCATGGAATAAAGTTAGAATTTAACAACAATTCTACCCCCAGAATGCCTGCAAACTCATGGAAACTGAACAGTCAACTACTAAACGACCCCTGGGTCAGGGAAGAAATAAAGAAAGAAATTAAAGTCTTCCTTGAATTCAATGAAAATAAAAACACAACATACACTAACCTATGGGACACTATGAAAGCAGTGCTAAGAGGAAAGTTCATAGCACGTAGTGCCCACATTAGAAAAACAGAGAAAGCTCACGTTAGAGACTTAACATCACAGCTGAAAGCTCTAGAAAAAAAAGAAGAAGCAGACTCACCCAGGAGAAGTAGAAGACTCGAAATAACCAAACTGAGGGTTGAAATCAACAAAATAGAAACACATAAAACAATCCAAAGAATCAATGAAACAAAGAGCTGGTTCTTTGAGAAAATCAACAAGATTGACAAACCCCTATCCAAGCTAATCAAAAGGCAGAGAGAGAACACACAAATTAACAAGATCAGAAATGAAAAGGGGGACATAACAACAGACACTGAGGAAATTAGGAGAATCATCAGGTCTTACTACAAAAGCCTGTATGCCACAAAGTTGGAAAATGTAAAAGAAATGGACATTTTTTTAGATAAGTACCATATATCAAAATTAAATCAAGACCAGGTGAACAATTTGTTTTTATTTTTTTATTTTTTTCCATACATTGTTTTGTTTTATTTTTTCTATTCAAGAACATAATTAAAGAAATAAAATTTTTTTTCCTTTCTTCCCCTTCTCCCGGTCCCCTCCCACTACCCCCCACCCCTCCTCCCTCCCCCTTCTTCCTTGAAAGAGGGCATGGTGCCCTGCCCTGTTGGAAGTCCAAGGCCCACCCCCATCCCTCCTGGCCTAGGAAGGAGTGCATTCAAAAAGACTCG
>PVIU01003362.1:82045-147183 GCA_004026605.1 Ondatra zibethicus | reverse complement strand
CTTCCTTCCTTCCTTCCTTCCTTCCTTCCTTCCTTCCTTCCTCCCTCCCTTCCTTCCTTCCTTCCTCCCTCCCTTCCTCCCTCCCTCCCTCTCTCCCTCCCTCCCTTTCTTCCTTTCCTCCTTCCCAGATCCCTGCGAGGAAGACTGTTTATTTGCAGTGGCAGCCTAGGGTCATTGTCCAGCACCCCTAGAGGTACTTGTGGTCTGCCCACCTGGGCTGATGCCAGCTCTAGCCCCTGACTCATTGCAATAAAACCCCGTCCTGCCCATCTCTCCATCCATGCAACACAGACCGGAAGCCTGCTCTCTTCTGTCTCCCAGGACTGTTGAGGATGAGTCAGCTAACGGGTGGGGAAAGCCAGAGAAGCTGAAAGAGGCTCTTACCAGAGTTGACTGGCCAGCTGATGCAAGGTTTGGGTTTTTCCATGGAACCTAGCGCGTGCAAACAGGGATGGTTCCCAGCAAATGCCAGAATCCCTGTTCCCAACAGACTTCCTGGGGTAAGGACTGTGATGCCAGGGCTCAACCCAGGCTGCTACCCCTGCCTCTGATCTGTCCAGATGGGGCGTGGCTTCCCAGGATGGTGTGTTGCCTGATGCAATGAAGTCTTGATCCTCTGTGCTTCCTAGAGGGGGTCCTTCCTGAGGCCCAGGGACCCTGAAGGAGGGAGGCAGGGTAGGACAGAAGGACTACAGCACCTTAATCAGAGACTTGACCCATTCCATAGTCCTCAGGCGTGAAGTCCATGGGATAATTGCAGAGAGTCAGAGATTAATGTCCCCTCAGACAACTTCGGACATGACTGACCCCTTCTTGGACTCTGTAATGCACAAGGGGCTGTCCTCAGATGTGATCCAAGTCTGAATCCTCTTACCAGTCATGTCTCAGGCCTCTGTTCCTTGTGTAGGGTGGAGACAGCAATGCCAACTCAGAAGGCAGACGTGAGGGAGGGAGGGTGCACCTACAATCCCAGTGCTGGGGAAACGAGGCAAGAAGGTCATGAGTTCAATACCATCCTGAGCTACATAGTCATTGTTATTGTAAAACATCTCCTCTAGAACCAGTCACTCTGTCCCCATCACAGGGGAGCCCAGGCAGGCTCTTGTCATAGGTCCAGGAGGTGGCAGTGAGCCCTGACATCTTCAGGACTGTATATCTTCCACTAAGGTTTCCAGTTTCATCACGTGAGCTTTTCTGGGAAGAGCTGCTCAAAGTCAGTGTGGGTGACCTGCACGGTCTGTGACCGGATGTAGATGGGCAAATGGAGGCAGGGAGAGAAGGAACAACTTGTCTCAGGTCACAGGGACAGGATTTGAACCTAGATACACTGAGTCAGATGGGTCCAGACCGTCTCTGTTTCTCTCTGGTGAAAATGGTCCTAACCATAACTTCCTTGGCGTCCGGAGTGTGGCTCAAGAAAGGTAGGGGAGTCCACAGAAGGTCTCTGTGCTGACCAGGGAAATGGAGGCCCACTTAGAGGGGGCTGGGTCTTAGGAGGAGAGAATATGACTGGAGACAGCCATAAGCATGAGGGTCGAGTTGGTGTGTGTCCATATGGATTGGCAGGAGAGAAAGTGGTAAGGCAGAGGGGCTTCAGGATGGGAGTCCATCTCTGCCAGCCTCACTGTGGCAGAGCACTCTAAGGTCTACCCCCAGTGTCCCAGTCCCGCCTGCTTCCAGTCTTCTCTTCTCCCTGTGCCTCAGTCTCTTCAAGGCCTAACACTCAGCCCACCCTGAGCCAGAACGACAGGGGTCTGGGTGGGGGTGGGGGGCACCAGAAATTGGATTCTTGCCCAGGCAGCTCTTTGGCCATCTTCCTTAGTCTGGGGCCTGGCTATTTTTAGATGTCTTTCCTCCCGCCCCTCTTCTCTCTGCCTCTGCCAGTTGAGGGAGGAAATGACTCACCTCAAACCCAGACAGGTAGCTGCAACCCCCATGGGCCCCCAGCAGGCTCTGGCTGCTGCAGCCCCAGGGAGGCCCTGCCACCCGGCCCTCATTGAGGCCCAGGGCCCAACCAGGCCCCTTCAGCTCCCAAGGCCTAGGGACAGGACTGGTTTCAGCCAGTGGAAGGCAGGGGTGGGTGGGAGGATTCCAGAAGCAGTGGCTGGGGTTGTAAAGGGCCCCTGCCGGTGGGGGGAGGGGCGGGGAATAGCAAGCCCCAATGACAAGCTTCTGCCAGACTAGCTTGGTCCCTGGCTGCTTCCTGGTACCTCAGGGCTGGGCTATGAATTGGGGAGAGGGGTATCCAGGATTGAGCTCCTTTCTTTGGACCCCAAGACTCCTGACACAGAGGTCCGTCCTCTGGAATCCCTTCCCAGGGGACTTGTGGCTTTGGACTGCCTTTATGGGGGTAACTCACCTCTTTGTCACTCACAAGATGACAAAGCTCTTTCTCTTTTGTCCAGAGCTGGGTAACCACCACTGCCTGGCTCAACATATAATATCTTAAATTTTTTAAAAACTTATTTTTAGCTGGGCGGTGGTAGCGCATGCCTTTATTCCCAGCACTCGGGAGGCAGAGGCAGGCAGATCTCTGTGAGTTCAAGACCAGCCTGGTCTAAAAAAGCTAGTTCTAGGACAGGCTCCAAAGCCACAGAGAAACCCTGTCCCGAAAAACCAAAAAAAAAAAAACCAAAAAAAAAAAAACCCAACTTATTTTTAAGAGCTATTTATTTTATGTGTATGAGTGCTTGCCTGCATGTATATATGTGTGCTACATGCCTAGAGAGACCAAAAGAGGGTGTCAGGTGCCCTAGAACTGGAATTACAGATGATTGAGGGGCGGTAGGAACTGAACCCAGGTCCTCTGTGAAAGCAGTAAGTGTTCTTTATTTATTTATTATTATTTTAGTTTTTCAAGACAGGGTTTGTTTCCGGAGCCCTGGCTATCCTGGAACTCACTCTGTAGACCAGGCTGGCCTCTAACTCAGAAAGCTCCACTTGTCTCTGCCTCCCGAGTGCTGGGATTAAAGGAGTGCACCACCACCGCCTAACAGCAGTAAGTGCTCCTAACCGATGCTCATCTCTCCAGCCCCACTACATTTATGTGTACTTTACTCGTGTGTGTGTGTGTGTGTGTGTGTGTGTGTGTGTGTGTGTGTGAACATACTGCAGTCACTTTCCTTCTACCCTGTCAGGGAGCCAGGGAGCAAGCACTTTTTCCCACTGAGCCATCTCACAGGCCCCAAGTTTCTGGTTTTTAAGTATGTATTTTAAATCGGGCACGACAAAACACACCCATAATCCCAACACTTGGGAGGCAAGAGAAGGCTCAGACCTAGAAGGTCAAATCTGGGGAGTCCAGAATCAATGAGTCAGAAGACAAAGGCGCTCACTGCCCAGACTGATGACCCGAGTCTGATCTCTAGGCGCCACTCAGCAGAAGCAGAGAAGTGACTCCCCCTGGCTGTCCGCTGATTTCCGCATGTACATGGCGGCATGTGCACGCACACATGAACTAATAAATAAAAATATGATTAAAAATCAGCAAACTTGAAGACAACCTGGGCCACATGAGACTCTGCCTGAAAAAAAAAACATTTAAATTAAATATTGTTATCAGTGGACTCTTTTCAACAAAGTTCTGACTGCACTAAGGACAGGCAGGGGAGGGGAGTATCACCGCAGAGGCTGAAGCTCCAGGCTGTCCCACTTCTTCAAAGGCCTTGGGCGCATGGAAAACCCCTCTCTACTGAATCTGCTGCTTTTAGCACTTGGCTGCTTATCCCTGAAAGGTACAGATGCTGTCTTTGTTGTTCTGGGGTTTCTGGAACCTTCTACCTAGGGATAAAATCTGGTTCTATAACGTCCAACCTTACTCAGCAGCTGGCCCACCAGCCCCTTGAGTTAGTTCCTCAGGGAAGCTCCAGTACCAATCTATCAATAAGGCAACAAGAGTCTGTGGCATCTTCCAGAATCACAATTGGCAGCTCAAGAGAAGGGCTCCAGGGTTCTGCCCCTGGGTGCCAAGATGGGCAGCTTGTGCCTGGTTCTCTCCTGGAGGCATAGTCTGGGCGCTTGGCCCAGCTCAGGTTTGTCCCTGGGGTGATAGCACCTGCAGGTAGCCATGGTGCAAAGTCAGAGCAGGAAAGGAGGGCGGAGGAAGGAAGCAGGGGAGCTGTCCTCCTACTGATAAGGCTGCTTGTCATGTGGGCTTTGGTCAGCCTGGCCCAAGTCAAGCAGCAGGGCTGGGGAAGGAGGAGAGGCCTGGTCTCAGATCAGACCCAGTATAACCCAGGGCCCAGGTCACCCAAGGTTCCAGAGGCCTGGGCACAAGCACTGCCATCAACACTACCCTGGAGTGACATTTGGTCTTCAGGCCATCCTCCTGGGTTCTCATGACACAGAATGAGAAGCTGTAAGAGGCCAGAGGATTCCCTCCCTTCATTTATTACCCCCCCATCCCAACTGGTCCCATGCACCTCCCAGCTGTCTGTCTGGGAACAAACCCAAGTCAACAGTTCCTCGAACCGCGTTTCAGCCTAGACTGTTCCAGCCCAGGTCGCCAGGCTCTAGAGCTATTAATATTGGCAGAAGTAGGTCAGACAATTTGATCATCGGGGATTATGATTCTACCCTTCTTCAACAGTGAGCTGGTGCAGGTTGGGCTCAGGGTCCTGAAGACTGACCGTCTGGCCTTTGAGATTCTGAACTAAGAACCCCGAGGGCCCAGGTAAGACTCGTGCCCAGGAACCTGAACACCTGCAAGCTTGGTGGCTGACAGAGGCTGGCAGCCGAGATGATAAATGGGGAGGGTGGTGGGAGGATGCTGGTAATTATAATGATGACATTTTACAAACAGTACCAGTGAAGAGTGCTTTCTGTTCCTGCTGGGACTGGACCTTGACATCCGTCTGGACTTTTACACATTACTTCAGCTCCACAAAGGTGCCCAACAGAGACAGGACCCCAGGCTTCAGGGAGGGCCCTATGCCTTGGAGGCTGACCACCTTACAGGACACGATTGCTACCTGCTTGGTGCTTGCAGTATTGGCGGCAGCTCTCTGTTGTGGCTAGTAACAGAGTTTGGGGTTCAGGAAGTCAGTATTAGCGCACAGGGCCATGGGCTGGTAGCCAGCAGGTGACAATGAATGCCAGAGGTGACCAGGAGGCTAGTGGCCAGGACACCACTTGAGGAGGCCAAGAACAGAACTGTTTCTGATTCCAGACATGGGTGGTGCCGCCTGACACCGGCTGAGTGCTGGAGTTAGTGGCTGCTCCCTGGCCATTGCCATTGTCAAGTTGGCTCCTGGTCCTGAATTCTCTTAGGGAGAGGAATTTTGTGGGGCATTTTCAGTAGGATCCTGCTTCCCTCAGAAGGTAGGGAAAAGGAGAAAGATCTCTTCAAATACCCCTGCTTGTCAGGAGGTCTACCATTCAGTGGGCCCTTTTCCTTAGATGGACACAGCTTAGTCTGAGTTTGTGGCTGCAAAGTGGCCCACAGGTGACCCTGGCAGAAGAGTTGGTGAGGCACAAATACCATACAGACAGCTGTCTCTGTGCCCAGGGGTCCCTTCTTCCTTCCAGTCTTGTTCCTTCCTCAGCTTTCTGCCTGGGACCCCCACTGTGTAGTCACAGAAGGGATAGTGTACAATGCAAGCCTCTGTCACTCCAGGGGAGGAAGATGCTGCTGGGGAACCATGCAGATACCTCTGGACTCAGCCTCCTTAAGCCCACTGCTGGAGGCTGGTGGGTGCTGAAGGCTGTCAGAAGACTTAATCTGTGCATCTCAGCATCTGGGTATCCAACGTAAGCTGCAGGCCTTTGAAGGGGCAGCGCCAAGATGCAGATGAGGGAGCCAGGCCAAAGGCAGGGAAGGCGACAGAAGCTTCAGCGTGCATGTCAGGGCTTGCAGGCTATGTGGAGCCAGGACATCACCAGGAGTGATATGGTCATGGGGAAATTTGGGTGATATCAGGACGGGGTAGTAAGGCTTGGGCTGAGACCTTCAACATCCCCATGTTGGTTCAGGTACTTATCTCTCATCCATGTTCACCAGAAAGATGAGAACAATTAGTTAAGGTATTGGAGCTGCCAAGCCTGAGTACCCAAAAGCCCTGAAGTCTGACCCTTGTTCTCAGTGCCAGCTCCACTGGGGCACCTCACCCAATGAAAGCTCAAAGTCTGAGCTACCACAGTCACTCCTGTCCTTCCTAGGGACTTTGTTTAGACCAATTCAGATGGGAGGGAAGGGCAGGGTGGGCGAGGGGTGGCACCAGAGACTCCTTTCCATAAACAAAACTGCAGCTTTGGGCTTTTGGCAGGGTTGCCTGGCTGAGTAAGCTTTACCCAGCTGCCTCCTTCCCGACAGGCCTGTGTCCTGGGCCTTTATTTCCTGCCCAACTGGCTTCGGAAGTGACAGGAGGCCTGGGCCCTGTCCTTTGGGGACAGCCTATGGCTGGAGTCTGGGGAAATGATGTCCCGCTTCCCCCATTTCCCATGTGGTTTCTCCTTTGCTGCATGCATGGCCCCCAGAGCCCAGCCAGGGAGGGCACTAAGGATGGCTGAGATGCTGTGGTAGGACAGGCAGGAACTTTTATTCTTGGTGACCTTTTTTTTTTTTTCTCTGCCCAAGACTACTGTGTAGGGCCAGTGTGATAATTACAGACTGGGGATCTGGCCTACATATCCTTCCCTGTCTGTGCCTGCTTGTCCCTCCTCACCTTCAGGCCTCTGTCACACTGCTCCCTCAGGCTGGAATCTCCCCACCCCTTAACCCAGCTGCTCCAGTCAGAAACCTTGTCCTCACCGGACACATTCTGGCCTTCCCCATTTCCTCAAGAGCAGTGCTCCTGACTGTCATCTGTGGTTTCGGTGTCTAGAATAGGACTTGACATCAGTGGCAGGTAATCTTTGTTGACAGGACAAATAACTCTGGGATGGAGCTGGCTGTGACCAGACACCGTGTGAAGTGCTTCCTGGGAGCCAGCTCTTGCTCCATACAACTGCCCCGTGAGCCCGGTGTATGCACCATTCTCACGGTGTAGACGAGGATGCCAAGGCACAGGGAGGTTAAGTGACATGCCAAGGTTACCCAGCCAGTGCCTAGGAAGCCAGACTTGAGCGTGAGGAGCCCACACTGACACTAATAACTGGTTTTCTATGCTGCTTCTGGGGTTGATCCCAACTGATGGACACAGTCCTTTACAGGAGGTGGACACACATGTCATTTTGAGGCAAGACACCTGCTAGACTGGGCAGTTCAATCCAGCTGATGCACGTTTTCCAGGCGTGGCTTCTCACCCTTGTCCATGTTCCTGAATTTACACCGACCACACCTGAACACCGGGTTTGGCCTGGAGTAGTGGTTCATCACGCCTAATCCTAGCACTCTGGAGGTGGAGGCAGGAGAATTAGGAGTTTAAGGCCAACCTTTGGTACACAGCAAGTTTGAGGCCAGTCTGGGCTACGTGAAACCTGTCTCAAAAAGAAAGTCAAAATCCTAAGAAGCCCCAGATACATTACCCATAATTCCCAGCACCAGGGAAACACAGGCAGGAAGCTGACTATTGCAAATTGAAAGCCAGCCTGATCTACATAGTGAGTTTCATAGCAGCCAGGGCTGTATAGTGAAGTTATCTCATAAAACCCAAACCAAACCAAACCCACATGGTCATGTCAAACACACTGATTAGGTTCCAGTGACTGTCTGCAGAATGATCATTTTGCTAGACTTCCAAACAGGCAAGCACACAGTTCCCAGAAGCCCTTTGACACCTTCTGGCAAGTCTGTTTCCAGTTCTGGGAAATGGGCTGACTCTCCCTGCCTTACAGTGTGAGGCCTGAAAGGGGATTCTGAGCAGGTCCTGAACTAGTGTCAAATGTCGGTACTATGCACACCTGCCCCAGGCAGCCAGGTGACGTGATTGGCAGAGATTAGGCCAGGTGCCTGTTCCTTGTCCCTTGGAGCCCCTGTCCCGGACCTGAGTAGGGCAGATCTAGGAGATAGCGGGCAGGTCCCTGAGGCCCAGAAGGGCTTTTCTTGCCACCTGACAGTGGGAGGAGCAGACGGCTGAAAGCCTCTTTTCTGCTGCAGATGGATGGTGTCCCGCCCCTTCTGGCTCGCTGAGCTGTTTAGTTAGTAAGGGAGTGTGGGGGGTAGGAAGCTGGCTTTCCCTTCTGCCAAGTGCAGCTAACAAGTGGCAGCTTGCAGGCCGGGGCAGGCTTCGGTGACCCTGCTAGGGGACAGCCAATGAGCTCCAGGGCTGCGGTGGCACCACCAGGCAGCCTGCCTGCCTTTGGCTGACGTGCAAGCGGGAGGGGCCTGGGCCCACCAATCAGGGCTGGCGGCCCTGTCTCCGGGACGCCAGGCAAATCTGCGGCTCACTCACCCTTGAGCCCGAGGCTGCCTCGGTGTTAGCTTTTCCTACCTCCCAGGGAGAGGAGACTGTGGGAGAGAAGACCGTGGACCAGAGATGGCAAGACTCACTTGGGAATTTCCCGCATGTCCCAGATCAGGAGTGGGCTCCAGCCCAGTCCAGTGACAAGCCCAGAAAGTGTAAAGGGGTGATGGATTGATGTCTGGGACACCATGTTCTTCAGACCCACAGTCATCTGGGTTCCATAACCTTTGTCGGCAGCTTCTGAGGAGCAGGCTGGATGGTGTCCATAGCAACTGGTGGGAGCCATTTTCCTGCTCAATGCATACCCACCACTGCCAATGACATAATAAACATATATTTATAGATGTACAATATCAGAACTCTAATTCAAGAAATACAGCTTCTCGGGGGATCCTTTAGGATCTATGTTCTTATTGCACATGGTTCAGCCCCTCTAGGGACAGGTACCAAGACCAGACAGTTGGGGTGGTGGAGGCAGAGCACCAGGACCACTGTGGGTGGGGTACTCTGGTCTGTGCCCAGTTCTCATCATCTCTCCAGGCCAGGGTGGCCACTTCATTGCAGGGTGGGACCTTGTTTTAAAAAGAAACCAGATTTGACATTCCTAACCAAACTTCCTTTACCAGCAAGAATCCTATTTGTTAGGGGTTGAATTAAAGAGAGAGACCCTGGAGGGACAGATGCCACCTCTGGGTTGGCAGCTTGGGGAAGTAAGGCTTTGGAAGACGGCAGGTGTAACGCCACATCCACCGCCACAGAAAAACTGAGAAATGGCAGCTCCCAAAGGCCCATTATAATCGTGGGAGTAGACTAAAGCTCCCTCCTGCCCCGGCAGCAATGGTTGTTTTGAAAAAATTCTTCATCTGAAGGGGAAGGCCATTCTGGTTGTCGTGGATTCTTCATCCAACGACTAAAGGTCTAGTAGATTCCACTATGGAAGTAAAGACAGGCGTCCACTGGCAACGGGCTCTTCTTCACAAGCTGGGCTGCACTTGGGTCCTGGCTCAACTCCCGGATGAAGAGCCTTCTGGAGTTCTTGGTGCACAACTTAGAGAAAACCTGTTGGCGATGGTGGAGCTGTGCCCGTGGCACCTGTAAGGCAAACCCACCTGGGGACTTGGGTGGGGAGGAGGTATGGGTAGGGGGACTGTCTGCAGGGCTCCTGGGCACTAGGGCCGAGTCTACCTGAGGCTGGCCCAGGAGGAGGCAGCGTAAGGAGCTGGCCTCGCGCCAGTAGGCCATCTGGGGTCTCTGCCATGGCCCAATACTAACCACCTATCTATCTCCAGGGGTACCTTTCTCTGCCCCCAGCCTGCTCCCCCCACCTTAACCTTAAGCCTGGTGACCTTTGGAAGTTTCCTATGGATTTATACCACCATGATTACTGCTGCCATCAAAGCCAGGCTGGGGCTAAGGGTGACTGATGCTAAGAGCATCTGAGCCGTAGCGGTAGGCTACAGCTACTGTCTAACTTTTGAAAACCAGGCTGCCTTCTTACTTAAACAGACCTCATTTTCTAAAATATGGAAGAAATCAGCTAGACATCTTAACCCAATCCCTGCACAGTTAAAAAAGACTTTATATATATATATATCTTTATATATGTCTATTTACATATAAATAGATATATATACATACGTATGCATTTCTAAATTACATACTCTGGAATTCTCTCCTCTCTATTCCTTGGCCCATGCCTCTGCCTGGCTTCTCCTGTAAGGTGACTGGTGCTGGCTCCTGGGAGGGGGAGGAGAGACAGTGGGGAGTCCCCTCCCCCAGTCCTTCCCCACAGACATTTGCTGCAAGTTTTACATTCTACTTTCGTTGCCATGGTTTCTGTATCCTAGGAGCCAGCGATGTGGAGCTTCTTGCCAGCCTGGGAGGGGAGGAAGCAGCCCTGCAGCAGGCTTTCTTTCTTTCTGTCAGTTCTAAGAGCTTTCTGTAGTCACTGCTGAGAGAGGGCAGCTGGGCGGTGTTCGGCCTCTAGTTCCACTTTTTTTTCCTGTGTCTTTCCTTAAATATATAGTCCATCACCTTGGCTCAGTGTGTGTCACCAAAAATTCTCCAGGGATTTCATAGTCTGGGGAAAAGAGGGAGACAGTTAGGTGAGCAGCTGTAGCAGGCGCCTCCAGTTCAGCCCCATGTGCGAGCAGCTGGCCCTGCCAAGCCCTGTGCGGTGTGATGAGCGGCCCCAGAGCTGACGTTGGCTAGCTAGTGGCCTTGGAGCAGTCTGCAGCTGGCTCTGTGTCAGGGGACACAGACAGAGGAGGGGGTAGGCAGGGTACCTATGCAAAGAACTGGCTCTGCCCACACTCTGCTGGGCTTGAGCCAGGCTACCCACTCTGGGCACTGGGAACTGAGCCCATTGCCCACTTGCTGGAGAAGGGGTGGAGGGGGTGGGGTGCCCGTTAATAGCAACTTTCACTTTTCCCCACCCCTCCTGTGCTCAGTGACTGCTTTTGACCCTGAACTTGTGACCTTTTGTTCCCTTCTTCAAGACCACAGGAGAGATGCCTGGGTGGGGCCGGATGCTTGTGGCTCCTAGGCTCCCAGGTGCAGAGCACTGGAGTGAGGGCCCCAGATACCCCCAGAGAGGGAGTGGTTTGGGGCCCACAGACCTCTCCTGCCTGTGGATGGGATGGTTCATCTTGCTCCATTTCCTCCTGCCTGGAAGGAGAGGAAAATGGGCTCCCGGCCACTAACTCCCATGGATTTCCCTGTTTTCAGTGGACCCAGTACTATGTGACGGCACAGGCAATAAAAGCTAGGCTTGGGAAAGGGATGAGGTTGCTTGATTATTGGAGTAGGTAAAGGAACCACAAGGGCCCCACTCTGCCTTTTGGGTACCCCCTGTCCTGGAACCGTGAGGAGGGTTAAGGGAGGACAGGGTCCATTGGGCAGGGTGACTGGAGGGCTGCCACAGGCCTCAGTTTTCCAAAGTGCCCAGGGCCTTCTCTGGAGGAGGCTGGAAGTATCAAGATGTGAAGAGAGTCTCTGCCATCATTACCAGGCTTCCTCCCTCCCTCCTTCCTTCCTCTGCTCATGACCAAGGCCAAGGCTGCCAGGAATTGCAGCGAAGAAGCAGTCCTGGCTCATACTTGGACCTGGGTGGTGTGCTGGCCCAGAACTATCCATGCAGGGAGGCCTGCACCTCTGACAGTCGACTGCAGCTCGGGGTGCTCATCTTCTGTGCTCTGTGGTACATGTCTGTGTCACCAAAGTAGCGGGCCCGGTACAGCAAACCTTCCTCTGCAAAGAAACGGGGCAAGGTCAGTGCTCCAAGACCTCCTGGGGCTTACCTGCCAGAGCCCATGGTGAAACAGAAAGACAGGACCAGGAGATGAGGCAGGGCCGGCCTCCCAGCCGGGGAGAACCTAAAGAAGAGAGTGAGCTCCCCCTTGGGAAGGGAGGTGACAGGGGCACTCTCCCACAGACACAAGGAGGCTGGCCAAGGAGAGAACCTACGGTCCTTGTCACACAGTCCTAGCGTCCTGCAGACAGACCAGGGACATACATGATCAGTGCATGGCCAAGGGTTTCCAATCTGTCTTACACACTCATCTCTAGCAACTACAACAGGCACCAGTGACCCATGACGACCTCAATGAAGTCATCAAATGGCCCTGGGCTTACAGCCCCACAGGAACCCAGGAGTGGAGTTCAAGTCTTGGCACAGGACAATGCCAGGTGCTGGGGAACACTTGAGTAGGGTTTTCCTATTCTCAAGCACTGTTCCGGGATGCCCCTTTCCAGCTATCACCAGTGCTGCTACTCCCACCCTCCCATGCTTGAGAACACAGATGAGTATCCACAGGTACACACTTGCACACACACACACACACACACACTAGTGCACGAGGACATGAATACACATACAAACACACACATGCACACGCATGTGCACTCACTCTGCTGCTTTTCCTTCCAGCAGTTGTTTCGGAGGTTGGCGATATAATCATCTTCCACATTCCGTTCCACAGTTTTGAGGCTGGAGCCCGTGTATTCTTCGGAAAAGGTGTCTGCCACATAGTATGTGACGCTCAGGTGGTCAGTGACTCGCTTGTGGACATGGCCCACCGACCTGACCAGAAACACAGCAGGCAGTGGGCAGCTGGAAGGGGAATGGCCCAGTGGCAGGAGGTGCCACAGGAACAGCTGGCTCCCCAAAATGAAGGTCTGCAGCGAAGGCGGAGTACCCTCTATTGCATGAATAGTCCAGCCTATGGCAAACCCCACCTTTAGGTGCTCTGCTGAGAACTGGGGCATGTGGGAGAAGCCCTGAAGAGAGGTCTGGGAAGCTGCTCTTGGCAAGGGTGTGGGCTCTGCCTTCCATGTCTCTAAGCCCATGGGTGTCCAGGGCCTGCCTGGAGTTCTGGGCCTCAGGTCAAAATGACAGCACAAAGCTGTGTCTCTGTCTCTAAATGGTGTGTGTGAGCATGGGTTAGGAGCTCATATTCAACTCCACAAGAGAAACCAAAAAGGAACAAAATGTCAGAAGAAGCTATAGCCACAGGATCTGTGGGCAGCAAGAGAAGCCTTGACACCCACCAGGAGCCATGCTCCAGGGAGGGCAGCCCCAGCATGCCGCATTCTTTATCTGTCTCTAGCGGCTGGAGAGGGGCTGTACTGTTGAAGGAGCAGAGGCCAACGCTGCCCCCTGCTGGCTGAGGGAGCAAAGGGGGGGAGCAATGGGGGGCCTCAGGCAGTGGGCGGGCCAAGGGATCAGAGCTAAGGGCTTGCAGCAGAAGCTGAGAACCCACTGTTCCAGGCACTAGGAAAAGACAGGCATTAACACCTTTGAGGGTCAGCTCACTCACTCAGTTAACCACTGGCCGTTGAGACCGAGTAGCCACTCAACAGACATTGCTGAACACTTCCAATGAGCGAGACATCTCATACGTGTTAACTCATTAATTATTCCAAGTAGATGGATGCTATTGTTTCCATTTTACAGATGAGGGAACCAAGGTTACAAGACTCACCTGGGGACACAGCTCTCAATGCAGAACCAGGATGTAAGCCACCCCCCTCTGAAGGACTAAACCCCTGTTCTTTTTTAGGGCTGCAGACAGACTGTAAGAGTAGAGGCCCTCTCAGGAGTCAGCAAAGGTGGGGACGGTGGTAGGGAGTCACCCACGACAGTGTTTCACCTCATGGAGGGGCCCGGAACTTCTTTGGTGTTTTCTGAGGGGTCATGAGCCTCAAAAGTCTAAGGAGCTCGGCTCAGACAGTGTGCTTCTCAACCTAAGCCAGCTTTCTCTGCTATGCGTGGGTCCCGCTAGATCACGGTTGGAAGGTGGGGCCCTGGTGGTGCTGGGCTGGCCCAGGGACGTGTACTCACGGTCTCGGGCTCAGGCTGTAGGGTGGGCTGGATACCATGAGCTGGCTGAGCGCTGACACCAGGATGAGAATGAGGATGGGCATCAGCTGGACAAACACTCCGAGCCCGCCCTGGAGGAAGGACGGCTGATGGTCAGAGCTCCCCAGCGTAACGGCGGCACCTGGGTAGCTGTGACGCTCTCCCCCGCTTCCCTCCCAAAGTTCTTTCCCAGGACAGAAGATCCTCCGCATGGCAGCTTTTCCAGAAAAAAGACAAAGCAAGCAGTGGCGAGCACATGGTGTGTGCCAATAGTCAAGAAAGAACAACCACCAGTGAGTGTAAGTGGCTGGAAGGGAGGCAGGCCAGAGAGACACACCTTCACAGTCCATATCTTTTTGGAATTTTGAGCCACACAAATATACTGCCGACAGAAAAGCAGCTAATTAAAGGGTTGGGATGCAGTCTGTGGTGTGGAGCTTTTCTAGCAGGAACAAGGCCTTGGGTTTGATTCGTAGAACAATAACAAGACAATTAGAAATAAATTCATTATATAAAAATTGTGATTTTAAAACCTCTTCTGTAAATATAAAGACATGCCTATAATCCTAACACTTGGGAGGCAGAGACAGGAGAATGGCTGAAAGTTGGCATCCTAGACCAGCCATGGTTACATAGCAAAATTCTGTCTCAACAAAAAGCAGAGCTGGGCATGGTGGCACTCAGCAGAGGCAGGCGGATCTCTGAGTTCCAGACGAGCAGGCTACATACCAAGTTCTAGGCCAGCCAGAGTGACATACTGAGACTCTCTCAAAAACTAAAACTAAAACCAAACCAAGAACAAGCCCACCCCCACAGAAACAGATATGCTAGGCATGGTGCCTCAGACTTAATCCCAGGATTTGGAAGGTGGAGACGGGTATCAAGAGTTCAAGGTTGTTTTCAACTGTAGGGGAAGAAGTCCAAGGAGAGAGGGGGAAAGAAAGGAGGAGGAAGGGGAAGAGGGGGAGAAGGGGGGGCGGAAGGGAGAGAGAGAGAGAGGTGAGGGGGAATGGGGGAGGGATGGAGAGAGAGAGTGAGGTGAGGGGGAATGGGGGAGGGATGGAGAGAGAGTGAGGTGAGGGGGAATGGGGGAGAGCACACAAGCATGTGTCCCTCTGTTTAACGCTCTTCACTTGCTGACGGCAGTGTTTGGGTCTCAGCCAGCTGCCTGTGTTGATCTGTGGTATGCCAAATGTGTCTGAAACAATGCCTAGTTATAAAGCTTCTACTCACTTTCTAGAAGGCTGAGCACCCATGCAGGCCTTTGGTTCTCTCATGACTGACATTGCTCAGAAAATGTTACCTCGGCCTTAAGAACAAACGTACTCACAAAAATTCCCTCTTGGCCGGGTGGTGGTGGTGCGTGCCTTTAATCCCAGCACTTGGGAGGCAGAGGCAGGCGGATCTCTGTGAGTTCGAGGCCAGCCTGGTCTACAGAGCCAGTTCCAGGACAGGCTCCAAAGCCACAGAGAAACCCTGTCTTGAAGAAAAAAAAAAAAATTCCCTCTTAACCGCCCCAAAAGAAGCCAAGCTATTATGCAACAGGAGTGTGGCTCCCTCTGGTGTTCCTTGGCAGAATGGCAGTGGGATGGAGCAAAGATGGCTCCTTGGCTTCAATTCAGAGTGTATTATATTAAGAGGATGAAGAATACCTTCTCTAGGGCTACTCTCCCACCCCCCACCCCCCCAGTGTGTCACTCACATCACCCTGGTTCTCCCTGCGGTCCTGCCTCTGCTGGTAGGTGTATCGCATTCGGCCATTGCTGTAGACATGGACGTTACCTGCAAGGTGGAAGTCCTGAGTCAGGGGCTACCGCTTCCAGACCCCACCGTCACGCCCAGCGTGAGCTAGCGGCTTGTGGACTTACTGGAAGGAAAGCCACCGCCAAAGAACATATTGAAGAGGTCTTCAGGGGAGATGTCAGCTTCAAAGCCTCGGTGGAAGTCCCCGTGGCCGTGGCCGTGCCGAGCAGCCTGGCTCTTGTCGTCACCAAACTGGTCGTACTGTTTCCTTTTCTCTGGGTTGCTGAGTACGGCATATGCTGTGCCGATGGCTGGAAGGGGTGAAAGGGTCAGGCCTTAGATGGCTGGGTGCGGGTGGGGCCCCGATATAGCCAAGAACTTGCTTCCTTCAGGTCTCAGGGAGGGGGGACATAGGGGCAGAGACAACTAGACCGTTGAGCAAGTGTTGGGGAGCAGGTGATCAGGAGCACCCCTAAGCAAGTCTGTAGTCTGGGCTGTGAGGAACATTAACATTCAAGCTTCCTTTATCTATCATTCATTCATTCATTCAGGGTCCCTACTACATCACCTAGACTGCCAGAATGGTCCAGAAACTTGTTAAGTAGCCCAGGCTGCCCCTCAATTCTTTATTCTCTTGCCTCTGTGTTAGGGTTGTAGGCATGACCTACACACCTGTTTCAGGTGTGTCCGGCTCAAGTACTTTCACACTGCACATTCTCACCTGTGGGGTGCCCGAGACAGGGTAATACAATCCTGAAGTCACAGTGTGACCCAAAACAGCAGACACATGAGGCCCTTTGTTGTAAACAGAGGAGCAGCAGGCTCTGCTGGGACGGACAACCCTCTGCTTTCTGGTGGGGACTCCTGTGTGCCTGGTGATGTGGCCAGGATGAGTCTGCTCTCCCCAAGGCCCAGGCCCCAGCTGCTGTTTTCTGCTTGGCACTGGGGCCTCCTCGCCAGTGCTCCCAGAGAAGAAGGTCAGCGCCTCCCAGAGCCTGCTTCCCTCTCCGTTCCCCCAACTCACAGCAGTGGGCTACAGACTTGTTTCGGAGCTTGCGGCCCTGTACCGGAGGATGGAATCATCCTTTCCCAACTGACAAGGCAGAATCACTGTTACAGGATTCCTACTTGATTACAGCTCTGACCCAGTCCTACACAAGGCTCAGTCACCACACTATTCCCCAAAGGGGACAGTACCCAGGGACCAAGAAAATGCAAGGCCCTGCAACACAGGGCTCACATGGAGGCAGTACACATGAGTGCCGGGGAGGGGCAAAGATGAAACTGCAGGTGCACAAAGGATGGCTTACAGCTTTGGACAGGTGACACACCCATTCCAAAGACCAAGTGCAGGCCCGGGACAGCTTGTGGGAAGTGACCCGGACAAGTGTCCTGAAGAAGTCCTCCATTACGGGGTGCCCTGCCCCTCAGGACAGGGAAGCTGCTGATAGATGTGTGGGTCAGGAGTCTGCTCCTGCCCCCCGGTGCTGTCTGACTCTGGAGAAGCCACCAGAACTCTTCCTGGCTCCTCCACTGTAACCCAGAAAATGAAGGGGAGGCAAGGTTGGCACTGTGTGAGACTCTGCAGTCTATGTGGCTAGAGGTGGCTACTGGAACCTTCTCAGGGGACAGTTCTGGATTGTAAATACACCTGAAACTACTTTCTTCTCCCCCTCCCCCATGTCTTGGGAAAGCTGCCTTGGTCCTGTATTATAAGACAGGAGATAAAAACACCAGAATGCTTAGGCATGGTGGTACACACCTTTAATCCCAGCACTTCGGAGGCAGAGGCAGAGGGATCACTGCGAGTGCCAGGCCGGCCCAATCTACACAGGAAGACAAACAAGCAAACTAACAAACAAACCCCCAAATACCCCAGGGCTGGCTTACCTTTGAAGGCTTCGGTGGCACCAGGCGCATGGTTCTTGTCTGGATGGAACTTGAGGGCCAGTTTGCGGTAGGCCTTCTTCAGGTCCTCGTCTGAGGCACTTCTGCTCACCCCGAGGATCTCGTAGTAATCTTTACACTGCTTGACCCTGGGACAGGGAGAAGAGCGACAGGGAGGTGTGGGAACAGGCAGTGTGTGGCACACGGCTCAGGGCAGGTGTGGGGACCAGAACTGGGTCAGCTGTCTGACTCGAGGGGCAAGGGAGCCACAGGGAGCTCCTTGGCGTGGGGAACTACACAGGGCCTGCTGGAAACACCATAAATACACCTAGGATTTGACAGGGGCAGCTGCTGTCTTTGGTCAGGTCAGCATCCATTCCCTCCAGTGGCTCCCTTGCTGGAAGCTGCTTTGGAAGGACCACGAGGGTCCGTCAGCCAGAGGCAGCAATGGCAGGCGTCTGCTCATCCCAAACACAGGACCCTGAGGAAATGCTGCTTCTGTTGCAACATGCCCCCTCCCTGGGTCTTTGGAGGGCCACCCTCGTTGGCATTCTCTAGGAGTCTGCTTCTGTCAGCTATAGCTGGTGGATACACATGGTTAAACTGCCTGGTTTGAACAAACCACTTGGTCACACTTACTCACACTCAGCTTGCCTGCCAGAAGTTGTGAACTTGACCTCAGAAGGTTTCTGAGGTTAGCTGGTGGGAGGAGGAGGGTCGGGAGGGCCTAGTCCTGAGCAGTCCTGGCTGGTGGTGTCAGGCCCAGGAGAGCTTCACTCTGCAGGGCTGCCTGCCTTGGTGGCATAGCTCTGCCTTTGCCTCCTGCCCACAGGCTCTGGTCTAAAAAGGCCTTTGTTGGGGTTGGGGGTGGGGGTAGAATCTGAAGGGCAAGATGGCGATGTCTTTGTGTGACCAACAGAACTGTGGGAGGCCTAGGGCTGGTGGCCAAGGGCAGAGGAATGCTTCGGTCAGCAATGTCTCCAGTCTGGACTGTCAGCGGCTGTGGTGGCAGGTGTGCGGTGAGGTCCTGGCTCCCACCATGTGGGAAATGAAGCTGGACCTCCTCCATCTTCCAAGACTCTTCCAGGTCACAGGATGAAGGAAGGAAGGCTTCCCTGGCCCTCCCCAGTCCCCACCACCCCATGGCCTCTACCTTTTCACAGCTGCCACTTGCTCTGAGGTGTAGCCCTTGGCGCTCTCTCCTCCTCCTGCCTCGCCGTTGGCTGAGGGGGTTTCGGTCCCACCTGCCTTCCTGTGGGTGGTGTGGGATGTGTCTGTGGGTTGGGGTTGATCACCGGCAGACTGTGCCTTTTGACTGAGGGATTCGATCAGATCTGTGAAGGAAAAAGAAGCCACTGAGGGGTCACTTGGCAGGTCTGTCCTGTTGAGCCTGGCCCCTCCGTCCCATTCACCACCCTTTCAGCAAGCCACTGCCCTCTTGACGTGGACCTGTTCTTTTAGGAGCCCCGGTTCTCCAGAATAGGAGTATTATAGATTTTAAAATATTAGCAATATTAAATTTATTAACAGATTCATGTGATTCATGTAAATGAAGTAATCACCTTCCTTATTTTCAGATATTTTGCTTGAATACACATTTATTTTTTTCCTTCTTTTTTTTTGGTTTTTAAAGACAGGGTTTCTCTGTGACTTTTGGAGCCTGTCCTGGAACTAGCTCTTGTAGACCAGGCTGGCCTTGAACTCACGGAGATCCGCCTGCCTGTGCCTCCCGAGTACTGGGATTAAAGGCGTGCGCCACCACCGCCTGGCTTATTTTCTTTCTTAATAAGTTAAACAAACAAACGAATAACAAAAACCAACAAAAAAAAAAAAGAGGAGCGGGTGTGGTAGTGTACACCATTAATTCCAACACTCTGAGGCAAAGGAAGGAGCAAGGCGGTCTCTCTCAGAGTTTAAGGCTAGGCTGGTGAATGTGGTGAATTCTAGGCCCACCAGGCCCACAGTAAGACTCCACTAAAACAAACAAACATCAATCCAAAGAAACCCCACATTCATATCCTATAACAAGAAGCCTGGGTGAGATTGACTCAGCAGGAAGATGAGCCCGCAGCCAACCCTAAGGACCTGAACTAGACTCCAAAGCCCAGATGGGAGGAGGAGCAACTCCTGCAGGCTGGTCCCTCATTTCCTCATGCAAATCCCATACACACACAAAGAAAGAATGAATGAGAGACAGCCAGACAGACAGAAGAGGAGGAGAGGAGAGCAAGCGCAGTGGGGAGTGGGAGCATATGCTTTTAATCCAGTTCCAGGCCAGCTAGGGATACACAGTAAGACCCTGTCTGAAACAAACAAATAGATAAAATAGAAAAAAATAAAAGCACATTCAAGAAAGACTAATGAACCCAGCAGTATTTGAGCTAGAATTCAGTTACTTTTACTGTTTTGTTGTTGTTGTTTTTAGACAGGATCTTGCTATGTAGTCCAGGCTGGTCTCAAATCTCACTGCCATCCTGCTTCAGCTTCCCAAGTGCTGCTGTGGCAACTTGATGCCACCCTGGTATTTCTTTCAATGTGCTTGTTTGCTTGACTAGGCTTTTTGTTCTTTTAGGAATCGTTCTTCTACTGCTGGAACTAGGATCCGCACGCCCCTTCCTCTCTCAGCACTGCACCACAACTCTCTAGGGTGCTCTGTTCTCAGCGCTACTTCCTGCTATGTTTTCTCTTTTATGCAGTTCTTTAAAATGCTTTAATAGTGCCAGGCGGTGGTGGTGCACAACTTTAATCCCAGCACTTGGGAGGCAGAGGCAGGCGGATCTTTGTGAGTTCGAGGCCAGCCTGGTCTACAGAGAGAGTCCCAGGACAGCCAGGGCTGTTACACAGAGAAACCCTGTCGAGAAAAACAAAAAACAAAACAAAACAAAAGAATATTAAATCTGAGGCAGGGCAGTGGTGGCTCATGCTTTTAATCCCAGTACTTGGGAGGCAGATCTCTATGAGTTCGAGGCCAGCCTGGTCTGGTCTACAGAGTGAGTTCCAGGACAGTCAGGGCTACCTGGAAAACAAACAAACAAACAAAACCAAAACAACAACAACAAAACAAAACAAAACCCACTTTAATAGTAAATGAATATTATTTGTGCAAAGCTAACACTAAGGCCAAGTTAATTGTTTCCTAGTCCAAATGTTTGCTTATTTACACAGGGCATCAGAATTATAAACTGTTCAATATTCCTAGTTTAGATTTAATAGTAGTAATTCCTTTTAACTGAAAACAGTAGTTTTTCCATCATTATGGTAAAATTAAAAAATTTACCATCTTAACCCTTTGTGTGTAGGCCGAGGTCACCCAGGGACGCCTTCCGCAGTTCCTCTCCACACCATTTTTGAGATAGGGTTTCTCCCTGAACCTGGGGCTTTCTGACTTGGCTAACTGGTTGGCCAGAGGACCCCACCCCACCCCCACACCATGCTCTTGTGCTGGAATGACAGGAGAGTACAACCCAGCCTGGGCTTGCTTAGTTGTTGGGGGCCTGGATTCAGGTCCTCATTCTTTTTTTTCCTTCCTTCCTTCTTTCCCTCTCTCCCTCCTTCCTTCTTTCCTTTCTTTCTTTTTTTCCAAGACAGGGTTTCTCTATGTAGCCCTGGCTGTCCTGGAACTCACTCTATAGACCAGGCTGGCCTCAAATTTACAGAGATCCGCCTGTCTCTGCCTCCCGAGTGCTGGGATTCAAGGCACGTGCCATTGCACCCAGTTTCGGTCTTTATTCTTCTGTGGCCAGCACTTTACAGACTTAGTACTTACCCTCCAGCTCTCAATCTTAACCCCTTTAAGGGTAGAATTCTAGGGCACAGGTGATTTTATTTTTTGGATATTTTGTAGCCCAGGCTGGCCTTGAACTTCCTATACAGCCAAAGACAACCTTGAACATATTGATACTCCACTTCTGCCTTCCAAGAGACTGACATGAGCTACCTCCCTTGGATCCATTTCCAATTACCTTTATTCTTTGCAGCCCTGAGGACCAAACACCGACCTCACGCATGCTGAGCAAGCACCCTGCCACAGAGCAAGATCCCAGCCCTCTCTCTCTCTCTAAGTCTCATCTTTTATTGTGTATTGATGCTTTGCTTGCATGGATGCCTGTGCACCACATGCATGTCTGGAGTCTAGAGAGGACAGAAGGGGGCATTGAGACCCCTGAGACTGGAGTTGCAGAACGTTGTGAGCCATGTGGGTGCTGCCCATCAAACCTGGGTCCTTGCTTTGTAGACCAGGCTAGCCTTGAACTCTTAGAGATCTTCCTGCTTCTGCCTCCTGTGTGCTGGGATTAAAGGTTTACTCAGCCAGTGCTCTTAACTGCTGAGCCTGCTCTCCAATCTGACCCTTCAGATTGGGTAGGAGAAGACACCGTCTTCTGTGGGGGTGGGGATGTTAGCAGTCTGTTGATTTTGCAGGACTGGTTGGAAAGGTTAATTCCTGGAGCCTTTGCTTAGCAGTGATGAGGAATGGGGGAAGCAAACCTGTCCCAAGAGACCAGAGCTGGAGACTCAGGAAAATTCCTGTGTGCTCGTTTCTATAGTTGGGTCTCTTTGTGGTACTAGGGATGGGAACCAGGATATGGACCACTGCTGCTGTGAAATAATCCTTCTGTACACTGTGTGAATATGTGTCGCTATAGTTGGTTAATAAACAAGCTGACTGGCCAATAGTTGAACAGGCGGGAAAGCCAAACAGAATGCTGGCAAGAAGAGGGGTGGAGTCTGGAGTCCAGTCAGCCACAGAGGGAGCAGGAGATGAACATGCCATGCTAATAAAGGTACTGTCACATAGCAGAACATAAATAAGAAATAAGGGTTAACTTAAAATGTAAAAAACTAGTTAGTAACAAGCCTGACCTATTAGCCAAGCATTTATAAATAATATTAAGTCTCTGAATGGTTATTTGGGAACTGGCATGCGGGAGAGAAACGTCTTGACTACAGACCACGATAGGCAAATGTTCTACCATGTAGCTATTCCCTTGGCCCTACTGTTATATTTTATTTATTTATTTAGGCAGGGTCTAATGTAGGCCAGATGACCATCCAACTCTCTATGCAGTTGAGGATAAACTTCCTGCTTCCACTTCCTGAGTGCTGGGATTACAGGTGTGTGCCACCAAGTCTCAATTATTATTGCTTATACATATTTATTTGCTTTCAGGTGTACAGGTGCTTTGCCTGCACATATGTGCCCACAGATCCCCTGGGACTGGAGTTACAGACAGCTGTGAGCTACCATGTGGTGCCAGGAATTGAACCTGGGTCCTCCCCAAGAGGAGCCAATGTTCTTAACTGCTGAGTCACCTCTCCAGCCCTATAGTTACACTTTTTAAACAGCTGGCCATGTCAAATCTACTTCAGTGGGGTCTATATGAGATGTCACCCTGAAATGGAATCATGGTGATTCAAACCCAAGCTTTTGGTTCCTTCTGACTCAGCATCCCCAAACCCTAGAAAATGCCAAGTCATAAGAGGTTACAGTTCCCAGGCTAGGATCCCAAAACTCTTGACAGGCTCCTGGGAATATGTACCGAGATCCTTGTTGGGGCCCAGCAGGGAAAAACAATGGCACAGCTCAGACCAGAGTTCTTCTGGTCTCAGGAGTGACAGCATGGCGCTAAGAGCCAGACAGACACCTTCCTCCACGATATACCTCGGTCATACCCAAGGCTGGCTGGGCACTGGGCTCTGGAGGATCACTGCCCCCCAGCCATGGCTGTCTCAGTGCAGAAAACTTGTTCCATCTCATTAGGATTGGGCAATTCAAACAGAGGGGTTGACAGCAGAAATTTTGGAGGCTTTGACTGACCTCGAGGCAGCACATGGAGAAGCATTAGTAGCTGGGCATAGTGGTGCACACTTGTAATCCCAGCCACACACACATAAACACCCCGCTGGGTTTTTGAGACAGAGTTTCCTCTGTGTAGCTCTGACTGTCTTGGAACTTGTGCGGTAGACCAGGCTGGCCTTGAAATCAGAGATTTGCCTGCTTTTGCAGTCCAAGTGCTGGGATTAAAGGTGTGTACCACCACCACCTGTCCATAATCCTAGTTCCTGGATGCTGAAGCAGGAGGATTTTGAATTGGAGGTTAGCCTAGGCTACATAGTTTGGGCCACAGGGTAGGACACTGTCTCAAACAAGATTAGCAGCAACCATCTTTCTTCTTTCCTGCTTTGGAGGCAGTATCGTGCTATACAGTCGAGGCCGGCCCCCCAAATTATGACCCTCCCAAATACTGAAATCACAGGTGTGTGCCAACGCAGCTGACATGCAATGGCCGTTTCTGTTACCTGTTACATACAGTGTGTGTGAGGCCGGCAACACCACGTGGTCTATAAAAATTAGCTCACTTGATCATCCCAGCAGCCTCAGAAGGGAGGTGGCACTGCCCGCCGCCACCCCCTCAGGGAGAAGGTGCTATGGCAGAGGTGCACAGGCTCCCGCTCGTTAACTCTGTGGCTATCCCCGGCTGTGTCTCTGGAGGGAAGCACTCCAGATGTTATGTTCACAGAGGCCAGATTCAATGTGCAACTCTGCCCCTTACCAGCATAGCAGTATGACCCTGGCTGACCCGGGACACTTATTGGCAGCTCGGTTTCCTCAGAGTGACGGCACCAGGAAGAAATAAGCTAACATATGCATGTAGTCTGGAGACTGGCAAGGGATCAGGGTCAAAATATCACAACCTGCGTGACCAATGGCCAGAGGAGCAGCTGGCTGGGGAGGGGAGGAAAGCTGTGGGTTGGGGCCAGGGGTGCCTTAGGCGGAGGGAGGAGCTGGTTCCCTGTGGGTTTGAACCACATTGCCTGTTTTGATCTCTCTGGAAGTTGTCTGTGGTCCAGGCTCAGCCAGGCGTGCATGTCCCAGGGGCAATCTCACTAGTGATCCAACCAACACAACTGCATAAGTACTCCTCAGCAAAGGCTCTGGAGGCTCTCTAGGCCGTTCCGTTGGTCGGTCACTCTCACTGCCCTTCACTGCACAATCAAAAGGGAGTGGGTATATACTCGGGATCACCCAGAAGGCTCCCAGAGTGAGTTGAAAACGCAAGACTTCTGGTTGCTGGCAAGCTGGTCTCTCCACTGGTCTGAAGGCCTCCAACAGGCCTGCAGCATGTGATAGTCTCATCCTGACTCATCAGTACATTCCTTGTGACACAGTGGCTGGTAGACAATGTGCAATGACACAAAAGAGTTAGGTAACAGGCCAGCTGAACGCTAACCTTAGTTCTGGGTGGGCCTAGGACACCAGTGAACCACAGAGGTGCGAACCATGGTCTGGTACTTGGGATGGGAGGCATGAAGACCGCCAAAACCCAGGGATGGACACCAGCCTGGGCACCACGGTGAGATGCTGTTGTGTCAACAAAAAAAGGGGGAGGGGGTAAAAAACAATCAAACAAAGAGCCCTGTATGGTGGCTCAAACCTTTAATCCTAGCACTTGGGAGGCAGAAGCAGGCAGATCTTTGTGAGTTTGAGTCTAGTCTGGCCTAAAAAGCAAGTTCCAGGACAGCCAGGGCTACATAGAAAGACCCTGACTCAAAAACAAAACCCCAAACAGAAAGGCAGGAAATCAGTAAGAAAAGGCCACAGGGGCCGGGCGGTGGTGTCGCACGCCTTTAATCCCAGCACTCGGGAGGCAGAGGCAGGTGGATCTCTGTCAGTTCAAGGCCAGCCTGGTCTACAAGAGCTAGTTCTAGGACAGGCTCCAAAGCCATAGAGAAACCCTGTCTTGAAAAACTATAAAAAAAAAAAAAAAAAGGAAAGAAAAGAGAAGGCCACAGGGTAACTGAGGGACTAGTGGAAGATTTACAGCTGCCAAGACCTCCTGCCCTTCCTCACACTAGGCGGAGACTTGGATAAATTAATGCAGCTTCTCTAAGGCATTTCCCTCCTAAGAGCTGTGTGAGAAGGTGGACAGGGTTTAGCATGTGGCTAGCAATTGTCACGGACTTGTTCTTGCCACTTTTATTGTGGGGCAAGTAGCTGAATGCCTGTGGCGCTCAATGTGAGTCAAGGAAAGAGCTCAGTCTGGGGACAAAGCCTGGGGCCTCTGACATTCAGCAGAGTGCACATGCCACCATAGCTAATTCCTCAGTGGAGGCTTGACCCCTGGCCCTGGATGCTTGGAGGAGCAAATGAAAGTCAATGAAATACAGAGAATGGAAGGACTGGGGAATCCCACAGGTGGACGGACCTAAACAGACAACTCCACTCTGCATCTCACTGGTATTAGAGTTCTCGCTCCCACTGACCCTCAAGGCCCAAATCCCTTGGGGATCAAGCTTCCCCTCCTCTCCCATGGCCTTGCCAGGGTGGCCTTTGACTCTGCCCAGACCCCACAGTGAGTCACTTCACAGAAGCGTGAGTAATATGGGCTGTAGGTACCTAATCCAGCCAACTCTCCCTTTGGAAACTCAGTTTCTCCGGAAACTGAGGCTTAATTATATTCTCAAGACATTCCTGCAAAATGTGCTATCTTCTCTTTCCTTTGAGACAGAGTCTCACTATGTAGTCCAAGCTGACCTGGAATGAAAGCTCCTCTTGTCTCCTGTTGGCCTGCCAGGGCTGCGATTACAGAGGTATGCCACCATGTCCCCACCATGCCCTGTCATCCACTTCACTCTCAGGTGAGGCCAGTGACCATCAGGTCACCAGATGATAGGCTGAACATCCCAGTAAAAAAGTTGGACACGGTGGTGCACGCCTTTAATCCTAGCACTGGGAGGCAGAGGCAGCTAGATTTCTTTGAGTTTCAGGTCAGCCTGGTCTACAAAGTGAGTTCCAGAGCAGCCTTTTTGAATGAGACCTTTTTTAAAAAACGAAACGCCCAGAAAAAGACGATGACTGCACAGCTTGTGCTGTGGCCTCCCAGCAGTCCTGTTCCTGCCCCACAGTGCAGAGCTGTTCAGGTGTCTCCCTGTCCCCTACAGCAGGAGTTGCAAGCTCCCTCTTCTCCTTTCCATGGTGAAAGCAAACACAGGAGGGCTCAACTCTTGTTTGAGCCCCTTAGCTGACCCCCCTTCACCTGCCCTTCACCTCCCGGAGATTGCCACCTCGACTTTGGCCCTCCATCCTTTCCCTTCTAGTCTTCAACCTGTCACTTTCCCCGACAACTCTATGTCTCCATGGCTATTGCCTGTCATCTCCCAGGACTACTACTCTGCTGCGGCTCCGTCTAACTTGCACTGGCTAAGGGCAGGTGAGATGCTTGGTTGTCCACCAGGCAATGGCGTCTCCATGTTCCCCGCTTTCCCAGGTGACCTCAGCTATGCCCATTTCCAAAGACAGTCAACAAACTGGTGACAACAGTATTTCAGATGGAACCTGGTGCTTCCTCCTGGCTCTAGACTGGAGGCTCCCCAAGAATGTTCCACCTGCACTTCCCATTCTGCCCACCTCTACCCATCTAGTCTTTTTGGCTTGAGCCTTTCGAGGTCACAAAAGTTGACCTAATTCCCCAGCATCCATTCATCGTATCCCACCATTATCACAGGATGGCTCTTCATCTTTGCATTTCTCCTTACGTCATCATGTCCTAACCTATTTGGGGCCAGCAGCCTTCTCATCAATCTTTTAGGCTGTCTAATTCTCTCTCTCCTTACCCTTTTCTAGCTCAGTTTTGTTTTTTGTTTTTTTTTTTTTGAGACAGAGTCTCACTATGATATAGTCTGGGCTGGCCTCAAACAATCTACCGTCTTCATCTCTTCACTGCTGGGATTATAGGCATGCACCATCATACCTGGCCTCGTGCTTTGTTCTTTAAGAACAGTATCCTTTCCGTCCTTTTTGGTCTCTTCTAGCCCAGGCTGGCTTTGTTATGCCTGGAACTCTAGCTTCCAAGTGTACACATAGGTTCGATGGACTCAGCTGCCTCTCCTGACAAAGCAAACCTCTCTACTTCCTTCTATACAGAACAGAGTGAAAACCCTTGGTCCAGCAGGAAAGGAGCCCCAGTCTGGCCCCATTCCACTTCCTAAATTGAACCCTCTGTATAAATTCCCATTTCATTTGCCTCTAAATCTCTCGACACACAATCCCTGCCCAAACCTTTTCAAACTTCTGGTCTCCAGGTCTTCTCCCAGGATGTCTTTCCTGTTCTTTCCAACAAAATGATGTTTGAATGTTGCCTAATTTCTTTCTTTCTCCTTCAAGACAGGGTTTCTCTGTGTAGCCCTGGCTGTCCTGGAATGTACTATTGAGACCAGGCTGGCCTCGAACTCAGATCCGCCAGTCTCAGTCTCCCAAGTGCTAGGATTAAAGGCTTGTGCCACACACCCAGCTATGATTGTTGCCTCATTTCATACAGCCTGCAGCCCTTCCCTCTGTGAGATAACATTATTTATGTGCCCTCATTATAGCTCGCAACACCTTATAATATAATGGTCGGGAAATTATCCTCCACACCCTCCCATCTCCCAAGGCTGTGAACTCACAGGTGGTAGGGACTGGACTTTTCATAACTACCCTGAGTCCTCAGCATCTAAAACAACCGTGGCTATTTTTCTATTAAATCACTGTTATCACCAGCCCTGCAATCTTTTTTTCTCTGGAAGTTTGCTCCTTTCGGATCTTGCCAATCCTGCTGAACCACCTGGCATTAAGCAGTGAACTTTGCAGGCCAAACAAAATAGATTCTCAATATCAGATACCTTTTTATTTTCTTAAAGACAAGGTCTTACTATATAGCCCAGTTGACCTTAAACTTGCGGCAATTCTCTTGCCTAAGCCTCCTGAGCTCAGGGATCACAGGCATGGGCCACCATACTGGTCATAACTGAATAACTGTTGCACTGAATAAACATCTGGAATGAACTATCCAAAACACTGAATAGTAGACAATGACCTAATATTTTTTAACCAACATTTCCCTAGCCTAGGCCTAAACTAGCCTTCTATCCTAGTCAGTTCAGTGCAAGGCTTTTATTAGTTTATGCACATGAGGCATGTATTCTGTCCAGCAAAGACATAACAAATATCCAACAGGTGAGCCTGTGAGATGATGGCTTAGACGTGCAGGTGCTCACTGCCAAGTCCACCTACCTGAGTTCGATCCCTGGGACCCACAAGATGGAAGGACACAATGGACTCTGACTTTAATAAGTTATTTCTGATCTCCACAAGAATGAGTGAAAACGCACACAAACAGCAAGCCCTGGAAGGACACCCTGTCAAGTTCCTGAACTAGCACAGGTGGCTTCTGCCATGCCCTGCAGGTCCCAATTCATCAGCTTGCTTTTTTTTTTTTTTTTTTTGGTTTTTCGAAACAGGGTTTCTCTGTAGCTTTTGGAGCCTGTCCTGGAACTCGCTCTTGTAGACCAGGCTGGCCTCGAACTCACAGAGATCCGCCTGCCTCTGCCTCCCGAGTGCTGGGATTAAAGGCGTGCACCACCACCGCAGGGCTCATCAGCTTTCTTAACTGCTCCTTAGCTCCCAGGAGCAACCAGCTGGAATTCTGACAGTCTGCACCCCACCGTGCTCCCCATTTAAAAAGAGGGAACTCTCCCAAAGGGGAGCACCTTGAGCAAGTTACTGAAGCAGTCCTGGAAAATACAGACTGAAACCCTCTCCTAGAGGAGGCAAACAGGCCAAAGATCAACCTGCCGAGTCAGGAGGGAGGAAAGTTCAGGAACCTGGCTGCTTCGCCTGCCAGCACTCCTCTTTCTCCATTTCCAAACGTGGGCAGGGAAGGTGAGGGGCAGGCTGCTGCTCTTCACTTCATTTTATTAAACATCTATGGGGTCTCGGGGCTTTGCAATTCTATGCGGAGCCCCTTATTGTGGAGATAGTTCTCACCTACAGAAGATATAAGGATAGTGGCTCTCTCTTTCTGACAAGATCGGGTGACAAAACAGATAGGGAAGGACCTTCTACACCGAAAAGCTCTACGGTATTCTTGTTATCTGCATTTATCTGCTCCAACTCCCCTGCAGATAAGCAAACCCGAGTTCAGAAACGTCACGTGGCAGTTGCCGTGATGAGTCGTGGGTCTCTTAATTCTGAACGTCTACTACATCAATTTACTAAGTCCACTGGCACAAACCCTGTATGTCTTTTCTCCTTTCCGGATGGTATTACAATTTTCTTTGCGAACTTAGATTACAGACACAAAAAGGGAAGGGACAGCCGGGCGGTAGTGGCCCATACCTTTAATCCCAGCGCTGGGGAGGCAGAGGGAGGCGTATTTCTCTAAGTTCGAGGCCAACCTGGTCTACAAAGCAAGCTCTCGGACAGTCAGAACTGTTATACAGAGGTACTCTGTCTCGAAAAACCAAAATAATAATGCTACTACTACTAACAATAATTTTGAGACTATCAGGTAAAGTGTGGCAACCGGTAGCAGAGACAAGCTCCTCGGTTTGAGAGATCTCAGCCCTAGGCTACTGAGCTGCCTGGTACTTAGCAGTCGTAGCAGTCCATATGACCCACCACCCATGTCTGCTGGGGGCGAAGGTGGGATGGGGCGGTTGAGCCCGGGATCTTCAACAATCCATCCACCCCGAAACTCGGTGTTCAAGAGACCGCAGCAGGTACTCCCGAGGTGGAGTGGCTAATTTCGCGAAGGGTTCTCTGATTCGCGCGAATGAAGATCCGAAGGTGCCTTTCTAGGAATTCCCTCCCTGTCTAGAACCCATTCTCTCTTAGAATAGTTATGTTTATTTTCCTGAACTATAATATTTCCCAGGCCGGCCACTGGCCCTGGGCCATCGAACAGCCCCCTGGGAAAAGTAGTTCGCCTTCCCTTTCACGTGAGTTCACTTCGCCTGATCTCCCAGCGTGTCTCCTTCCCAGAAAGCTCATATTCCAGAGGGCTCCACAAGCACTGGAGAGGCTTGAGAGCTAGGCCTCCGGAGGTCTCCAGGGGTCCAGCGGCCCACAGAAGCTCGAGACCGCGGAACTACGAATCCCAGCAGCGCCCGCACGCACCAGTGCGCAGGCGTAGCCGCGCCTCGCCACCCCTCCCCCCCTCTGCCAACTGCTCCCGTCGGTCCGTTCCCGTGTTCCCCCCATCAGTGCTAATGTCCCCCTTGGTCCCTGCGGCGCCTCCCACTTACCGCTGGCTCGTGGCGTCGGGTACAGCCGCTGCGCCTTCTCCAGGAAGCGCAGCGCCCGCTCGGGCTGGTTGCTCTGGATGGCCTTGAGGGCGATGCTGATACAGCGCTCGGCTTCATCCTTGTTGGATTCCATGGCGGAACCCGAGCGCGGAACCAGGGAGGGGGAGGCCGGGCGAGCGAAGGGCTGCGCCAGCCGCCGGCGCGTCGCGGGGCAGGCCGGCGCGGAAGGATGACACAACCCTCCGCCCCTCCTTCCCGGGATTTGTATGAGGGTTGAACCCGGGCGGGAAGCCCTACCGTATGTCTCCTAAGAAAGGGGCGTTCGGTTAGGAGGCGCTGAGACGCGCGGGATCTCTAGAGCGCCAAGCCTGAAGTTGAGCGTGCGCTCGCGTTCTTCGTGGGAGCCTTTGGAGTTCCAGTATCGAACAGATGTTTACCGAATACCCACTGTGGTCAGACGCTCTTGGTGGATGTGGCAGTGGGGTCAAAACAAAGCCCTGTGCTCATAGAACTTTCGTGAGTGGAGAGAAGTCCAGTAAACGGACACATTCAGATACTGACACAGTCAAGGAAAATAGCGATAAAAGTAGGGAGATGGGGGGGGGAAGTACTGTTTAAAATAGCTTAATATATCAGAAGCTCATTTTACAGAATTCTCGAGAAAGAGGAACACGTGACTGTCTATAGGAAGGTTGGTTCGAGTGGAAGGAGCAACAAAAATGTTGAGGCTCCGAACGGGGATTTTCGGGGGGGGGGCGAGTTATTGGGGACTGAGGAGGAATTTGCAGGAGTCCCTACCCCTACAGAGTGGAGCCAGTCAGGATGCTGCTCAGCCGGACCTCCCACTCCACTGACAGCAACTTCGTGAAGGTTGCCCATGACTCCCACTTGGCCAAACCCGCCAGTTATTTCTTAGCCCTTTCACTGTGGTTTGACAAGAAACTACAACAATAAGCCCCATCAAAGTTAAACTTTTTTCTTTTGTTTTTTTCCCCTTTCTTTCTTTCTCTTTTTTTTCCTGAGACAAGTCCTGGCTGTTCTGGAACTCACTCTGTAGACCAGGTTGGCCTTGAACTCACAGAGATCCGCCGGCCTCTGCCCCCCCCCCCCAGTGTGCACCATTACCTCCGGGCTAAAGATTATGTATGTATGTATGTATGTATGTATCTATCCGTATATATATATATATATGTGTTTGTCTGTGTATGTATGTATACACACATACACACATATGAAGTCAAGGTCTCACTAGTCTCACTATGCAGTGTTGGCTGGACTGGAACTCGCTCAGTAGCCCAGGCTGTCCTAATTATCCTTTTGTTCTACCTTCCACATTTGATTAAATTCTAGATATATTTGAAAACAGTTGTTTTTTGGTTTTTCTGTTTGTTTGTTTTCTACAGATGACTTCTGGCCAATCACAATATTCTTGGCCTGAATAATTAGACAGAATTTCTATTGTTACGCCTCGCCCGTTATGCACCACAAGGAGGAAGAGAGACAACACTTATGGTTTCCAAAGATTTTCATAATTTACCACAAAAGGGGTCACTGATGGATCAGGGCTGCAGGACAAGGACTCTGGAGCCTTGTTTCTCCTGACAGCCCTGAGCAGGGGCAGAAGCAGGGTTTACCAGCACAAAAATCACAAACATTTGTTGCCAAGTTACAGTTACAATTTCCACCAATCGGGGGCTGGAGAGATGGCTCAGCGTTTAAGAGCACTCTTCCAGAGGTCCTGAGTTTAATACCCAGCAACCACATGATGGCTCACAACCATCCATAATGAGAGCTGGTGCCCTCTTCTGGCCTGCAGGCACACAGAACTAAATAAATACAAATAAAGTTAAAAAAAATAATTTCCACCAATCAGGAATCAAAGATTAGGGACTTTCCTTGTGTGTTCCATCATTGTCAACCAACATACGATGCAAGCTTTTCAGTCCAACCAATCAGATTCATCCATATATACTGGAAATAGACGTAGAGACTTTTTTTTTTTTTTTGCTTTTTTTGAGACAAAATTTCTCTGCCCTGGAACTCGCTTTGTAGATTGGGCTGGTCTCAAACTCACAGAGATCAGCCTGCCTGGGATTAAAGGTGTGCGCCGCCACCACCAGGCTTGGACATGAATGCTTTTTTTTTTTTTTTAAGATTTATTTATTATGTATACAGTGCTCTGTCTGTCTGTATGCTTGTTGGCCAGAAGAGGGCATCAGATCTCATTACAGATGGCTGTGAACCACCATGTGGTTGCTGGGAACTGAACTCAGGACCTCTGGAAGCGCAGTCAGTGCTCTTAACCTCTGAGTCATCTCTCCAGCCCCCGACATGAATGCTTTTTAAAGCAAGCTATGGGACTAGATACACCAAGGTGTGAGCGCTGAGGAGAGAGGAATTGGATCATGGAGCCCTCCTTCATCCAGTTTTTAGGAGGTTGGGAGGAGAGGAGACTCTAAGAAGGGAGAAGGTACTGAAGTGTGTTCTGAGGGAAGAAAATGAGTTACTCAGAGGCCAAGTGAAGTGAATGTTTCAGGGGGAGGAAGGAAGGGTTCAAACTACCAAACTTTTTGTTGAGGCCAAGCAATAGATGGACTGGGAAATGACGGTAATATGAGAGACTGTGATCGCTGTGACGCAATTGTTTCAAGTGTGTCCCCGAGGGGCACTGTGCGGTTTTAGCAACATTTTGTAATAGATGCAAACAAGAGAGGAAACAATTAGACATAAGATGTGGGGTCTGGGGGCACAGGGACACTTTTTTTTTTTTTTTGGAGCCTGTCCTAGAACTAGCTCTTATAGACCAGGCTGTTCTCAAACTCACAGCCTCCCAAGTGCTGGGATTAAAGGCGTGTGCCATCACCGCCCAGCACACTTATCTTTTGACAGGCACATACACACATTAGTTTTAGAGGCAGCCTAGCAGGCATGGAGGTAGAGGTGTTGGGAACCTTCTCTTTCAGGTATTTTCTCAGTTCTCTAAAGAGCAAGGGTGTGTTTCCCGGAGTCCCCTACACAGTAAACTCTCCTGACTCCATAATGAAGAAATTACTGTTCCTTTCACAAGACAGCCCTGCATTTGAATGGACTGATAGGTTCCTACTGTGCTAGTGGTTAAACACTGGGTGGGGGAGCTTTCAAACAGCCCTTCCTGAGGTCTGAGTGCTATAGGTTCACCTTCCATCTCCTGAGTGTCTGAGTTCTCTTCTTTCCTTTCATGAGTGTCAGGAGCCCCCTCTCCTGCTGACCACAGGGGCTTCAGTCTGTGAAAAGGATACTTACTTAACTTGGCGGCGGCGGGGGTGGGGGACACCTGTTCTTTCCATGTGCTAAAGACTTGGACTGCGACTGTTCAGTTCCCGCCTGGCCAGCCCTCCCTCTTCTGTGTATGGAATGGCAGTCTTATTAAAAGCCCAATCTATCTGGAGGCATCACAATCCCTGACTTCAAACTCTACTACAGAGCTACAGTACTGAAAACAGCCTGGTACTGGCATAAGAACAGACAGGAGGACCAATGGAACCAAATACAAGACCCGGTATCAATCCACACATCTTCGAACACCTGATCTTTGATAAAGAAGCAAAAAATATCAAATGGAAAAAAGAAAGCATATTCAACAAGTGGTGCTGGCATAACTGGATATCAACATGTAGAAAAATGAAAACAGACCCATATCTATCACCATGCACAAAACTCAAGTCCAAATGGATCAAAGACCTCAACATAAAGCCAGTCACACTGGACCTTATAGAAGAGAAAGTGGGAAGTACACTTGAACGCATTGGCACAGGGAACCACTTCCTAATAGAACCCCAGCAGCACAGACACTGAGAGAAACAATTAATAAATGGGAACTCCTGAAACTGAAAAGCTTCTGTAAAGCAAAGGACATGGTCAACAAGACAAAATGACAGCCTACAGAATGGAAAAAGATCTTCACTAATCCCACATCAGACAGAGGTCTGATATCCAAAATATACAAAGAACTTAAGAAATTGGACACCAAAAAATCACATAATCCAATAAAATGGAGTACAGACCTAAACAGAGAACTCTCAACAGAGGAATCTAAAATGGCTGAAAGACACTTAAGAAAATGTTCAACATCCTTAGTCATCAGAGAAATGCAAATCAAAACAACTCTGAGATTCCACCTTACACCTGTAAGAATGGCCAAGATCAAAAACACTGATGACAACTTATGCTGGAGAGGTTGTGAGGAAAAGGGAACACTTCTGCATTGCTGGTGGGAATGCAAGCTGGTACAACCCCTTTGGATGTCAGTATGACGATTTCTCAGAAAATTAGGAAACAATCTTCCTCAAGACCCAGTAATACCACTTTTGAATATATATCCAAAGGATGCTCAATCATGCCACAAGGACATGTGCTCAACTATGTTCATAGCAGTTTTGTTTGTCATAGCCAGAACCTGGAAACAACCTAAATGCTTCTCAACTGAAGAATGGATAAAAAAAAAAAATGCAGTACATTTACACAATGGAGTTTTACACAGCAGAAAAAATAACGACAGCTTGAAATTTGCAGGAAAATGGATGGAACTAGAAAGCATTATTTTGAGTGAGGTAACCCAGACACAGAAAGACAATTATCACATGTACTCACTCATAGGTGGTTTATAAACATAAAGCAAAGAAAACCAGCCTACATACCATAATCCCAGAGAGCTTAGACAACAATACGGACACTAAGAGAGACTTACATAGATACAATCTACATGGAAGTAGAAATTATAAAAAGACATGATCACCTGAGTAAATTGGGAGCATGGGGGCCTTGGGGGAGGGTTGAGGGGGGAAAGGAGAGGCAGAGAGGGGAGCAGAGAAAAATGTAAAGCTCAACAAATATCATGAAAAAAAGAAAAAATAATAAAATACAAATGAAATGCCACTACACCCCTCAAAAAAAAAAAAAAAATAAAAGCCCAATCTAGAGTCAGTTGTTCTGAGTCCTTGACAGGTTGGCAGGTATCAGTCACTGTTCCATTGCTGTGAAGGGACACTGCGACCATGGCAGCTCTTAGAAGAGAAAGCGTTTGATTGCAGTCTTATTTAGGGTTTTGGAGGCTTAGTTTGTGCTCATCCTGCAGGGAGTATGGTGGCAGGCAGGCACCTTTGGTGCTGGAGAAGGAGTTAAGAGCTATATTCTGACCCTGGGGGTGGGGCAGAAAGAGACAGAGACAGAGAGGGATAGAGAGAGACAGAGACTGGGCCTGGCAGAGGCTTTTGAAAGCTCAAAGTCTACCCCAGTGACACACTACCTCTAACAAGCCCACACCTCCTAAGCCTTTTCAAATAGTGTGCCTCCCTGATGACTAGGCATTCAAATATATGAACCCCTTGGGGACATTTTTATCAAACTACCACAGCAGGTCCTAATTCAGTAAGGATCTGGAGAGGTGGCTGAGCATTCCTGTAGTGGATGTGGTGGTCCTTAGCAGGGAGCTGTTTATGCCTCAGTTTCCCTCTGTTGCTGGTCTTGGCTCCCTGCACCTCCCTTTTTTCCCCTTCCCCCCTCAGTCCTTTCCTTCATCTCTCCTTGACTCCCTCTCTCCCTCCCTTTTGTGGTATGGGGAACCCAGGGCATCAGGCACAGTGCACAGAGCCGGCTGCTGCTCCATCTCTGAGCCTAGCTCCTGCGGGAACTGCTTCTGTCCTGAGCCTGAGGGCTGGCCTAACCGGCCTCTATGCTGTTATCCCTCCTTTGAGTTCTCAGTCTGAAGCCTGCAAAGAGACTTTCATTCCTCAGTTCGTGCTGAACATTTTGGTTCTTGGTTTTTATTTTGTTAAAAATAGATAAATAGAGAGAGCCGGAGGAAACAAGCTCCACCGGGAGCAGAAGCCAGGAGCAAATCCAGCCCTGGGAGCCAACCCAGTCCTGGGACACTGGCAGACCAGGATTGAGCCAATTACCTGACTCAGAGTCTGCGACCTCCACCGGAACCAGAGTGGGACTGAGCCAGCTACCTAGTACACAGAGAGAACAAACCCAGTCTTGGGACACGAGCTGATCAGGATTGAACCAGTGACCAGATCCAGAGTCAGTGATTGCCACCAGAACAGGTCTAACTCCAAGCCAGGAACTTATGCAAGAGGAGATCCAGACCAAGATTTACAGAAACAGATCAAAGCCAGCAGCCTAGACCAAAGTGGGCTTGAGACAGCAAACTCCAAGGGAGTAGACCAAAACACAGGAGCACTGAGCTACCTCCAAGAACAGGAATAACCAATGGGGTAACTAGAACTGTGACACTGACTGTACCACAAGGAAAACCATCTTAGCTTTCGATTCACTGGCACCTAGAAGATTATTCAACAGAATCTCAGACAGCCCCAACCACACCTATTAGAGAAAAGATGAGTAGAAAAGGTAAGATCACAAGCTACACCACAAAGAGCAACACAATACAGTGAAACACAAAGACCCTTCAAAAGTAAGACCTGAACAACCAAATATGGATGAACCAGAAGAAAATGATCTAAAAAATAACCTCAAGAGAATGTTTGAAATTCTTAAAGATGAAATGAGAAATTACCTTAAAGAAATGGAGGAAAAAACAAACAAGAAATTGGAAGATATCAGCAAATCACTTAAAGAAAACCAAGAAAAAGAACTCAACCATATAACAGAAACTATTCAGGACTTGAAAAGTAAGATAGAAAAAATAAAGAAAACACAAGCCTAAGGAATTATAGAAACAGAAGTCATGAGGAAAAGAACAGGAACCACAACTGCAAGTACGAACAACAGAATACAAGAAATGGAAGAGAGAATCTCAAGCGCTGAAGATAAAATAGAGGAAATAGACTCATCAGTTAAATAAAACATTAAATCTAACAAAAACTTAACCCAAAATATCCATGAAATATGGGACAACATAAAAAGGCCAAATCTTAGAATAATAGGTATAGAAGGAGAAGAAAGTCAATTCAAAGGCACAGAAAATTTATTTAACAAAATCATGGAAGAAAACTTTCCCTACCTAAAGAAAGATATGCCTATGAAGATACAAGAAGCTTACAGAACACAAAATAGACTGGATCCAAAAAAAAAGTCCTCTCGCCACATAATAATCAAAACACTAAACATACAGAGTAAAGAAAGAATATTAAGAGCTGCAAAGGAAAAAGGACAAGTAGCATATAAAGGTAGACCTATCAGAATTACACCTGACTTCTCAGTGGAGACAATGAAAGCCAGAAGGTCATGGTCAAGCATTATGCAGATATTGAGAGACCACGGATGCCAGCCCAGGCTACTATACCCAGCAAAAATGTCAATCACCATAGAAGGACAAAACAAGATATTCCATGACAAATCTAGATTTCACCAATACCTAGCCACAAACCCAGCCCTACACAAAATACTAGAAGGAAAACTCCAACCCAAGGAAGATGGCTACACCAACAAAAACACAGACGATTGATGATCTCATTACAGCAAATCCCGAAGAAGAAAAAAAACACACAAAATAACATCACCAACGATGAAAACTAAATTAACAGGAGATAGTAGCCACTAGTCATTAATATCTCTTAATGTAAATGGACTCAACTCACCCATAAAAAGGCACAGGCTAACAGACTGGATACGAAAACAGAATCCATCCCTCTTCTGCATACAAGAAATGCATCTCAACCTCAAAGACAGACATTACCTCAGAGTAAAAGGCTGGGAAAAAATATATCAATCAAATGGACCTAAGAAACAAGTGGGTGTAGCTATCCTAATATCTAACAAAATAGACTTCAAGCTAAAATCAGTCAAAAGAGACAAAGAAGGACATTTCATATTAGTCACAGGAAAAATCCATCAAGAGGAAATTTCAATACTGAACATTTATGCCCCAAATACAAGGGCACCATCATATGTCAAAGAAACACTTCAAAAGCTTAACTCATATATTAAACCCCACACACTAATAGTGGGAGACTTCAACACTCCCCTCTCACCACTGGACAGGTCAATCAGACAAAAAATGAACAGAGAAATAAGAGAACTAACAGATGTTATGACTCAAATGGACTTAAGAGACATCTATAGAATATTTCATCCAAACAGAAAAGAATATTCTCAACACCTCATGGAACCTTCTCAAAAATTGACCACATACTTGGTAATAAAACAAACCTCAACAAATATAAAAAAAATTGGAATAGCCCAATATACCTTATCAGCCCAATATACCTTATCATACTTTAAAACTAGAAGTCAACAGCAATGCCAATTCCAGAAAACCCACAAACACATGGAAATTAAACAATGCTCACCTGAATCATCAATGAGTCAAGGAAGAAATAAAGGGAGAAATTAAAGACTTCCCAAAATTCAATGAAAATGACCACACAACATACCCAAATTTATGGGACACAATGAAAGCAATGTTAAGAGGCAAGTTCATAGCACTAAATTCCTACATAAAGAAGCTGGAAAAATCCCACACTAGTGAATTAACAGAACATTTGAAAAAACTTTAGAACAAAAAGAAGCAAACTCACCTAAGAGAACTAGATGGCAGAAAATAATCAAATTGAGAGCTGAAATCAACAAAATAGAAATGAAAACAATACAAAGAATCAATGAGACAAAGAGTTGGTTCTTTGCAAAAATCAACAAAATAGACAAACCTTTATCCAAACTAACCAAAAGGCAGAGAGAATGTCCAAATTAACAAAATCAGAAATGAAAAGGGGGATATAACAACAGACACGGAGGAAATACAGAGGATCATCAGGTCATATTTTGAAAACCTGTACTCCACAAAATTGGAAAACTTAAAGGAAATGGACAACTTTCTGGATAAATATCACTTATCAAAATTAAATCAAGACCAGATAAACAAATTAAACAGACCTATAACTGCTGAAGAAATAGAAACAGTCACCAAAAGTCTCCCAAACAAAAAAATCCCAGGACCAGATGGTTTCAGCTCAGAATTACAAGACTTTCAAAGAAGAACTAATACCAATACTTCTCAAATTATTCCACACAATAGAAACAGAGGGAACATTGCCAAACTCTTCTTATGAGACTACAATTACCCTGATATCCAAACCATAGAAAGACAATACTAAGAAAGAGAATTACAGACCAATCTCACTCATGAACATTGATGCAAAAATACTAAATAAAATACTAGCAAATAGAATCCAAGAACACATCAGAACCATCATTCACCATGACCAAGTTGGCTTCATCCCACAGATGCAGGGATGGTTCAACATACAAAAATCTGTCAACGTAATCCACCATATAAACAAGCTGAAAAATAAAAACCACATGATCATCTCATTAGATGACAAAAAAGCATTTGACAAACTACAACACCCTCTCATGATAAAGGTCTTGGAGAGAGCAGGGATACAAGGAACATACCTAAATATACTTAAGGCAATATACAGCAAGCCAAAAGCCAACATCAAACTAAATGGAGAGAAACTCCAAGCGATTCCACTGAAATCAGGAACAAGACAAGGTTGTCCACTCTCTCCATACCTATTCAATATAGTTCTTGAGGTCCTAGCTAGAGCAATAAGACATCAAAGGGAGAGCAAGGGGATACAAATTGGAAAAGAAGAAGTCAAACTCTTACTGTTTGCTGATGATACGACAGTTTACGTAAGTGATCCCAAAAATTTTACCAAGGAACTTCTACAACTCATAAACACATTCAGCAATGTAGCAGGATACAAGATTAATTCAAAAAAACCAGTAGCCCTCTTGTACATAGATGATGAAAGGGCTGAAGAAGAAATCAGAGAACACCCTTCACAATAGCCACAAATGGCATAAAATATCTCGGAGTAACTCTAACCAAACAAGTGGAAGACTTGTATGACAAGAACTTTAAATCTTTGAAAAAAGAAATTGAAGAAGATACCAGAAAGTGGAAAGACCTCCCATGCTCTTGGGTAGGCAGAATTAACATAGCAAAAATGGCAATCCTACCGAAAGCAATCTACAGATTAAACGCAATGCCCATCAAAATCCCAGCAAAATTCTTCAAAGACCTCTAAGGAATGGCACTCAACTTCATTTGGGAAAGCAAAAAACCCAGGATAGCCAAAATAATCCTGGGCAACAAAAGAACTTCTGGAGGCATCATAATCCCTGACTTCAAACTGTACTACAGAGCTACAGTACTGAGAACAGCTTGGTACTGGCATAAGAACAGACAGGAGGACCAATGGAACCAAATACAAGACCCGGATATCAATCCACACATCTTCGAACACCTGATCTTTGATAAAGAAGCAAAAAATATCAAATGGAAAAAAGAAAGCATATTCAACAAGTGGTGCTGGCATAACTGGATATCAACATGTAGAAAAATGAAAACAGACCCATATCTATCACCATGCACAAAACTCAAGTCCAAATGGATCAAAGACCTCAACATAAAGCCAGCCACACTGAACCTTATAGCAGAGAAAGTGGGAAGTACACTTGAACGCATTGGCACAGGGAACCACTTCCTAATAGAACCCCAGCAGCACAGACACTGAGAGAAACAATTAATAAATGGGACCTCCGGAAACTGAAAAGCTTCTGTAAAGCAAAGGACACAGTCAACAAGACAAAATGACAGCCTACAGAATGGGAAAAGATCTTCACTAACCCCACATCAGACAGAGGTCTGATCTCTGACATATAAAAAGAACTCAAGAAATTGGGCACCAAAGATCACATAATCCAATAAAAAAATAGAGTATAGACCTAAACAGAGAACTCTCAACAGAGGAATCTAAAATGGCTGAAAGACACTTAAGAAAATGTTCAACATCCTTAGTCATCAGAGAAATGCAAATCAAAACAACTCTGAGATTCCACCTTACACCTGTAAGAATGGCCAAGATCAAAAACACTGATGACAACTTATGCTGGAGAGGTTGTGAGGAAAAGGGAACACTTCTGCATTGCTGGTGGGAATACAAGCTGGTACAACCCCTTTGGATGTCAGTATGGAGATTTCTCAGAAAATTAGGAAACAACCTTCCTCAAGAGCCAATAATACCACTTTTAGGTACATATCCAAAGGATGCTCAATCGTGCCACAAGGACATGTGCTCAACTATGTTCATAGCAGCTTTGTTTGTCATAGCCAGAACCTGGAAACAACCTAAATGCCCCTTGATTGAAGAATGGATAAGAAAAATGTGGTACATTTACACAATGGAGTACTACATAGCAGAAAAAAATAACGACAGCTTGAAATTTGCAGGAAAATGGATGGAACTAGAAAGCATTATTTTGAGTGAGGTAGCCCAGACACAGAAAGACAATTATCACATGTACTCACTCATAGGTGATTTTTAAACACAAAGCAAAGAAAACCAGCCTACAAACCACAATCCCAGAGAACTTAGACAACAATGTGGACACTAAGAGAGACTAACATAGATCTAATCTACATGGGAAGTAGAAAGTAGAAAAAGACAAGATCTCCTGAATAAATTGGGAGCATGGGGACCTTGGGGGAGAGCTGAAGGGGGGAAGGGAGAGGCAGGGAGGGGAGCAAAGAAAGATGTAGAGCTCAATAAATATCATGGAAAAATAAATAAATGTAAAAAAAAAAAAGAAGTATGCTCCTCCAAGACCTTGCTCAATGCCTGCTCTACAGCAGCTGATTAGCGAAGGTCACATAGAAGAGTGTGAACAATACACGTTTACTTATTACCATTCATGTTCTAAAGTCAGAGACCAATTCACTAATGTTTTTCTCTCACTCAACTGTGGTCGGGTCCTTCCTTCAGGTTTCTTTCCCGCCCTGCCTTGTGCCAGCCAACCCCTGCTGGCAAGCTAGAGACTTCCTGCACTGAGCCATTTTGCCAGCAGGTGGCAGTAGAAGCCCACAGCTGAGCCAGCCTCAGCCACTGCCTGACTTGTCTCATGGTTCCCAGGCGTTTGGTCTGTGAAAGGCTTGCAGAGGGTACATAGTCTTAGCATGGGCTCCTGGGACCACGAAGCCCCTCCTGCTCTATGTGGCAGCAGTCACTGTCCATGCCTCTCCTTTTTCTAGAGTATGTGCTTCAGCCACAGCTGAAAGTAGGTGGGGCACTAGAAGCAATTAAAATTTTGATTTTTAAAAACTGTGGCACATTCTCAAGTCCCCTTTGCTTAGCAACCGACTCTAGGAACTCTTGTTTCCCTGGATCACCCTGAATCTCCAGCTGCTATCTTGCAGGGCTCTTCTGGTGGGGAGAAATGAATGCCCCCACTGAGGTCACGGATGGACTCCTCCTGGAGAATGGGACCATGGGAAGGGCGAGCATGGATTCTGGGCTCACACTGCACTGATGCCTCGGGCTAAGAGCAACCAGCACTGCAAGGCCTGTAGTTAGACTCCAGGCATAATGGAGAGAACAGGGCAAGAGGCAGGAAGCAGCGGACTCAATGGAGAGCGAAGCTGGCCTCCTGGAAGGGAGGCCCTGGAGGAAATGCCACCTTCCGCTTTCCTGTGCAGGTGAAGACAGAGCTGCCAGCCCTCTTGCTGCCCCATAACCCCTGCCTGGCCATGTTCTGAGGGTGGAGGGCCACACTGAGGAAGAGCTGAAACAGAGGCTCATGGGAAGGACCTGAGGGCCCTTTCCGCTCAACCTGCCCTTTACCAGCTGAGGGAGCAGACGGGGAATGACTAGCTCAACACCACACCGAGTGGTAGAGCCGAGTCTAGCGGAGGCCAATGTTGCCAGGGTTCTGAAAATGCAGTCCACTATTCTGGGTGCTCAGAGTGTAGCCCCAGGGTGATTTCTTGTCAGGGACTGTGTATTCCAGTTCCAAATGAAACATTACTCCAGCTGGGCTGGGACAGTGCCACCTTAATGACAAGCACCCTCACTGTGTCCCTGTTTCAAGCTGCCAGTGACGAGAATGCCGCAGCCTCCGGTGAGGAGAACAGGGTCCACCGCATTGATACAAAACAAAGGGCAGGAGGAGATGCCCAAAAGAAAGGACGCGAGAATTCTTGGGGATATTTACTGCAAACTGGTATAATTAAAGTGATATTTTACGAGTGTTTTAGACAGGGCAGATGGGCTGAGCTGGGTCTGGGCTCGGGAAGCCCATAGAGAGGGAAAGTGACACTGGGAGCCTTGGAGGGAAATGAGGACACCTAGGACCATGGAGCAGCTGCTTTGACTCTGGAACTCTGCTGAGAGTGCAAGGCCTTCCTGGAGCTGCCGGTGTCTGACACAGATCCTCCAGTCAGGCCTCCTGCCAGCTCAGGGCGCCAGGGTCGCCTTCATTATCATTTATCACAGACTTCCTCTTGCCTGCCAGAGTATTTTCAAACTTGCAGCTTAGGAACAGCAGGAGGAAGAAGAGCAGGGGACGTTCTTAAGATAAACCCACAGTGAGAGAGCCTGGAGAGGGGGGTGATACCCAGGGCTGGCGGGTGTCGGGAGATCTTCCTGCATTCTTTATCCACAGGGCACTAGCTGAAGAAGCTAAAGTCTCCCAAAACATTGAAGACTTGTCAATGTTTTTTTAAAAACCTTTGATCTGGCTGCCAACTTGAAGTCTAGTAGCAACTGACTGGGTCAGGGAAGGGCGAAGAGGAAAGCCCGCTGAGCCCAGAGGTCGCTCCCAGAAAGATGGGGGGGGGCACTACTCCCAGAAGCAGCAGCAGCAGCAGCAGCAGCAGCAGCAGCAGCATGAAGGGCCACTCCAGGGGTCCAGGTGCTAGGGTGCAGGCAGTGGGACCCTATTTGGGCAGAGCAAAGTCCCAGGCAGTTTCTTGGGCACATTTCCACATAGCCTGCATGAGACGGGTGAAGCCCATGTCCTTGGGCTTCTCCAGGCCTCTCATCAACCGCTGCTTCATGATGGAAACAAACTCCTTATTGCTCAGCTCCCCATTGCCTGGAGGATGAGGAAAAACAGAGGTGTAAGTAGAAATTCCAGGAGAAAATTCCATCCCTCACACCCCACGGGCTCTGCAGCCCAGCACACACTCAGCCAAGTTCATCTCTTGGCTTAGGGTGAGCTGCTCTGTCCTTCCATGGTGTTTCCAACCACAGCCACTGACACCGAGACTAGAGCAGAAGTCAGGTCCTGTGTGAGAACAGGGACGCATGAGCTTTGTGTGCGGTCCTTGGAACACTCCCAGGTTGCGGGAGAGTCACGGGACATCAGTGGTGGGGTAAGTGCTACCACGGTGCAAACAGAGGATGCTGCAGGGGAGCAGTGTGGTTGCTGGAGAACTTAGGACCTCTCGGGGTGTGGACATCTGGAAGGTGTCGCTGCCACCCTTTACCTGGCCATCCTACTCTGCTTACCCTTGACCCTGGAACCTTTACTGATCTAGGCTTATACATCCTCCCCAAGCTGGATCAGACTCTCTCTCTCTCTCTCTCTCTCTCTCTCTCTCTCTCTCTCTCTCTCTCTCTTTTGTTGTTTTTTGAGACAGGGGTTCTCTGTGTAACAGCCCTGGCTGTCCTGGAATTAGCTCTTGTAAACCAGGCTGACCTTGAATTCACAGAGATCTGCCTGTCTCTGCTTCCCAAATGCTGGGATTAAAGGCGTGTGCCACCACCGCCCAGCTATCTCTTCTTTTAATTTTTAAAATTCTCTGTGCATGAGTGTCTGCCGTCATGTGCACACACCACGTGTGTGCCTGGTGCTCGAGGAGGTCAGGTGATGGACCTCCTGGAACTGGGATTACAGACGGTTGTGAGCTGCTATGTGGGTCCTGGGAACTGAACCCTGGCCCTCTGCAAGAGCAGCAAGCATGCTTCCCTGTTGAGCCCAGCCCCTTCTTTCTCTCTCTGTTCTCAACACCTGAAACAGGCTCTCACATCCGCTATGTTCTGTAAGGACAAAGTCGGGCCATCTTCTTTCTAGCGACATGTGTGCCCCTCATCTATGAGCAGCAAACTGTATGTGCCTAATATTTTTGGTTATTTTCAAGGGAAAATTACATTTCTTTGGGGGATCATCAGGATTGTAGTTTGGGAAAGCACAGCTTCAAGCCACCTTACAAATGTGGTTCCTGTTGTTGTTTTCAGAGCAATGTGTTCGCTAATTTAAACCAACAGGCCAGGTGGGGTTAGAGGAAATGGAAAACATACTGGGTGTGATAGGAGATTCCTTTTATGCCAGCACTCAGAGGGAAGCAGAGGCAGGTGGATCACTGCGTTTGACACCAGCCTGGCCTGCATAGTGAGTTCCAGGCCAACCAGTGTTACATAATGAGATCCCATCTCAACAAAACAAAACAAAACAAAATAAAAAGAAAACTAGAAAAAAAAATCCCAAGGAAGTGGAAAATACAAACTGGGGCCCAGGGTGGTATCTTTCAAGCTTATAGGGCCAAGGCCAAGCAGCTGCACATACAACAGCCCCACTACAAACAGGGTCTGGGAATACAGCGAGGCCCAGCTCACCCTCCACACCCCACAGGACCCCACTCACCGTCGCAGTCAAAGAGTGCAAACACCACGTCACACACGTGGTCTGAGAGCTCCACTTTCGCCACTGTCCTGGCCACCTGCTGCATGGTCACTGAGGGGAAAGATGCTCAGTTAGTGCTGACAGATACCTCCACTCTCCTTTCTCCAGATGGGGCTAACCCATGCAAAACTTGGCGACTATACTGAGGTCATATTTGAGGAAATGAGGTCAGCTGTGGGGGTGCACATCTGTAATTGCAGCTGGTGAAGAAGGAGAGTCAAGAATCTGAGGGCAGCAGGGCTATACCGTGAGAACCTGTGTCAAAACCAAAACCAAAGTTCAAGACCATGTCAGGGCACCGAGACAGCCTCAAACTATCCAAATGGGCCGTGTTGTGCACAGTGGTGGAGCACCTGGGCAGCATGTGCCAGGCCTGGGCTTGAGTCTCAATGTCCAGCAGTAAGGAATTAAAAGAGAAAGGAAGAAAGAAAATAAAGAAAGAAAAGAAAATGAGAATTGAATTTTTATCCAAGACTCCTTACCCTTTTACCTCAGGGTCTGTTTTTTTTATTTTTGTTTTTTCGAGATAGGATTTCTCTGTACAGCTCTGGCTGTCCTAGAACTCACTCTGTAGACAGGCTGGTCCTGAACTCACAGGGACCCACCTGCCCCTGCCTTCCAAGTGCTGGGATTAAAGGTGTGCACCACCACTGCCTGACCTTCAGGATCTGTTTTTTTGTATCCCTGCTACATGTTAGACGCATGAAGTGAACAAAGGACTCATGATGCTGAGCAGAGCGTGTGGTACAGGATTCCAGCACTCAGGAGCTGAGGCAGGAGAACCAGAGTCCAAGGCTAACTGAGCTACACAACACTGTTTTTGCTGTACACTTCTTTTAGTTGTAGTCCTGGAGAAGCAGGGCATTCGGCCTCACTAGACCAACACACCATTTTTTTTTTTTAACCTCAGTAGATAAGCTCTCTTCTCTTGCCATTTTCCTTCCCTGACATTTACGATGAAATATAGCAATCATGTGGAGTTGGTTTCCCACGACAGACAAGCCAGGAAGAAGTAGGCAATTTCTGCTGTCAACCCTCTCACTTGGCCTACCTGTGGTTATCAATCACATTACTGCCTACAGGTCAACACCAAAGTGAAGTGAAACTTGCTGGGAAGAGAAGGGGCTGGAGAGATGACTCCGTGGTTAAGAGCATGTACTTCTCTTGACGAGGACCTGGGTTTGAGTCTCAGCATCCACATGGTGGTTCCCAAGCATTTATACTCTAGTCCCAGGGCATCGGAAGCCCTCTTCTGACTTCCTTAGGCACCAGGCACATACAAGATACACATATATACTTGCAGGCCAAACATTCATATACATAAAATAAATTTAAAAAAAGAAAGAAAAAGAAAAACGAAAAGGATGGAGTTCTGTGTATGGACTAACTTGTTCAGCCATTAGCTTAGACTCCGCAGCAGCCTATGGACCAGCAATGACATCTGTGTGCCTCTGCTATTTTAGACGTCAACATCAGTTCCTCTTACCAGTTTGCCTTCTCATTTTGCATCTGTCACCTTCATATATATCCAGCACACTGCCCCCAAGGTCAGCAGACACAGATACCATGGTGGGGCAGAACCGACCAAGGTGTCATTGAGACAGGGCTCTCTGTGTGGCTCCACCCTGACGGAGTTGCTTGACAGCTTAGGGTTTACTTCTTCTGTATTGAAAATCAGACAATGCCATGAGGGGGCTGTTGAGGTTGCTTGGCACACAGAGGCATCTTAGTGGTGTTTATTTTAGGGTGTGAGGGTGACGAACGGGGTGGAAGTATCTGGAAACAGCTGAGGCTCTTGCATGGCTTTGCCTCAGTATTCATTACCTCGAGCTCCAGGGAAACAGGGCTGTTCAGGAAGGTGGGAAGCGCCAGTGTCTCCCTCCTTGCCCACAGTTTAGATCACCCTTGTTCCCAGCCTGTGACTTAGAGTGAAGGAGGCCGATGTTTTTTGGAAGAAAAAGATTTAGGCAGACGCGTCTTGTGGTAAGTTTTCATGTGCCACGTGTTGGGGCTGGACAGGACTACAGTGCTGGTCTTGAGAAACTGAGTCTTGCAGGGAGAACTGATGGCTGCTAACTCAACTGAATGGAGAAGAGGGAAGAAGAGGAAGAGGAGGAGGAAGACAAGAAAAGAGGAGGGGGAAGAGGAAGAGGAGGTCAAAAGGCAGTTTGCAAGGAGACTAGGAACTGCCAGGGGAGCTAAAATGACCAAAGCTGATGGGGAAATCTCCTAAGGTTTGACTTTGGGATAATGTCCAGGGAGAATGGGTGTTCTCAAACACTGCTACCTACTGAACCTCCCTCCATGATCACAGAGGAGTCCTGCGAAGGGCCTGAGAACCTCGTGTGTGCTAGAGTGTGCTTTCTGCTGGCTGTACCACTTTCTGCACTTTACATCAATCTCGTGTTTCATCTGCTCTAACAACTGCCTTCCTGCTTCGCTCCCGAGTCTCCGTTCTCTCAGGGTAGAATGCCTCGCTGATCTTCTTGTTGTGCTAAGACTCGTCTTTCTCCCATGCAGACAGCACTCTGTTCTAATAAATCAGTAAGCAGTTTCCCAGGATGTCAGCGAGAGCTCTTGACAATTTCCATCATGCAGCTCATTAGGCTGGGATTAAGTGCTTGGAGAATAGGGACTCCTGGAGGCTGCAGCCAGAACGTTTCTTTACAAAGGCTACCCCTCACAGGGTGGTCATAGATTATGCCCCATCCCACCTGGAGGGGGCGCTAATGGTCTGCGTACTACCGGGCTAAGTCACTGTGGCTCCCGGGGATGGGCACAGTCTTGCTGGGGTGCCCTTTTCACAGCACAGGATCCTTGGAGAGGCCCCCAGGGTATGAATCACAACAGGACAGAACAAACCAACTAGCTGGTGAGCTGTCAAGTTGGGAACTCTTGGGACAAGTGGGATGACAGCAGATCACAAGCCAAGTGCTTGGCAGCTGCTCTGGAAAGCAGGCCCATTCACACTGTTTTCAGCCTGTCTGAATCACACTAATTAAACCACAGTGAGGAGAACTCCCCCCCCCCCCATCCCCGGACCTTAACTTTCTTGGGTCGATCTGTTGTTGGTACTGCACTCTTGGCTTCCCCTTTTTGGTGACTGTGATTCTGAAATACATACTTGGTCTCTTGTGATTGCTAATTTCCATTGGCAACCTGCTGGTATTTAGAATCACCATGGAAACAAACCCCTGTGCATGTCTGTAAGGATGTTACTGGGTTGAGATGAAAAGGCCCATCCCAAATGTAGTCAGTATAGTCCCCTGGGCTAGGGTCCTGAACTGAAGAAAAAGGAGAAAGTGAACTGAACACAAATATCTACCCCTCTGTTTCCTGATGGTGGAGCCAATGCTAGCCCAAGCTCCTGCTGCCACGCCTTCCCTGCCGCCATGCCTTCCCCGCCATGATAGACTGTACCTTCAAGCTTAGCCAAAGTAAAGTCCTACCTCCCGCTCCCTGCTTTCATTTTGCGTGTGTGTGACTGTGATCCATGCAGAGGGCAGAGGGTGATGTCATGATGTTGAATGTTCTGCGCTGTAACTCCCTATTCTCTCGAGGCAAGGCCTCTCACTGAACCTGGAGCTAAGCTGGTGGCCAGCAAGGCCCAGCAATCGTCCTGTCTCTGGATCCCAAAGTCCTGGGGTTGCAGGTGTATGCCTGGCTATGCCCAGCCAATTTATAATATAGGTGCTTTTGCATGCACAGCAAGTGATATTACTCACTGGCCATCTCTCCAGCCTCTTAAGTTTCTTTCGACAGGTATTCTGTTGCACAGATGAGACAAGTAACTAAGACAGTTTTTCAAGTTTTTTGACATAAGAGCTAGTATCCTTGCGACTGCCCAAGTGGTGCATCATGTGTGTCAAAGAGATGACTGGTGCCAATAGCTTATGGGTACTTTCAAGATGGACGCTGATCACAGGAAAGACCAATCTTGTAGGGATTTTCTAGCTATGCCTTCTAACCCACTGAGTTGGTCCCCAGTGGCTACTGAGTCATTGGCTCATGCCTGTGTAACGAAGCCCCCTAAGACTCTCAGAGCACAGCGTTTGGAAAGCTTCTGGACTGCCATCACATGGGGGTTCCTGGAGAACGGTGGGAAGGTACAGAAGCTCTCTGCTCCTCCTCGACCTCTCCGCATGCAGCTGGAGCTTCGGAAACAAACCAATAACCTCTGTGCTTGCCCGAGTCCTTTGACACAGCTGAGCCCTGTCACATTAGGAACCGGCTGGGCAGAAGCTTGGTAAGGCTGCACTAGTTAGTGTCTGAAGGCCAGGGTCAGCCTCTGGGGGTGGAGACCTCAACCAGTAGGATCTGACCTAGCTCTAGGTAGGCACATCAAAATGAAACTGGGAGGGTGGGTTCAAGTAGAACTCATTGCTTGTATGCTGCTGGAGAAATCCCTACACGTTTTTATTTTTATTTTTCCAGTCAGAGTTTCACTGTGTAGCCCCAGTTAGCGTGAAACTTATTATGTAGACCAGGCTGGCCCGAATTCACAGATATCCTTCTGCCTATGCCTCCTGAGTGCTGGGATTAAAGGCATGTACCACTACGCCTGGCCCCATATATATATATATATATATATATATATTTTGAGGTCACAGAAGTCTTCTGTGCTGGTTATTTTGGTGTTAGAACAGAGAAAACACTCCCCCCTCCAACCATGGAATAATGCTGAGGTTCTGGGAGTCCAGTTGCTCATCTGCCTATATGGAAACGAAGGTCCCAGAAGAAAGAGAAGGCTTAGGTTGCCAAGGATCACCTATGACACTTCTAATAATCTTCCCAGGGGCCTATGTCCACTTAAGATCGGGATGGGGGAGAATTGGTAGAATTCTGAAACTCAGAATCTGGTACCACTGCTATCTTAGTACTCAGGAGGCAGAGGCAGGAGGATCTCTCTGAGTTCAAGGCCAGCCTGGTCTACAAAGTGATTTCTAGGACAGCCGAGGCTATATAGAGAAACCCTGTCTCAAGAAATAAAATTTTAAAAAAGAAAAAAGAGAGAAAGAAAAAGAAAAATCTGGTACCATCTGCTTTGACAACTCCAGGAAGAACCCGTGCTGTGCCTGGTGTGGTCTGTGACTGGATAACTCCATGGGGGACAGAAGTCCATACTATGTCGTGTGCTACAATAATGTGTCAGAAATTAGGTTACATACAATTAACCACTCAAGGGCCTCCCAGGGGAGCTCTGGAGTAATAAAACTCACACGTCCACATGGACCCAGAGAATCATGGAGCCAGAAGAGAGTGCAGAGGTGATGAGGTGCGGAGAACTAGGGATCTGAGGTGACTTTCCAGGGTCACGAAGCCAGTGGCCACTGGGTGGAAGATATCCTACCGCTCTTTCCCTATGCACATTTGACCTCTTGCCCAGAAGGTACCAACTGTCATCCTAAAGGGACAGAGTCCAGAAAACAGAAAAGCCAAGTTAGGGCATCGTCAGTGCCTTGTCAGTGCCTTCTGTCAGGGATGAGTGCTAGCCAGGACTGGGAGGAGGCGGTATTCCCCCCAACCACAGATCCGACATTCTCTGCAGTGAGGGCCACTAGTCATGCCCTTGGAACGCATGTCACAACTGAAGGGACAGCTCAATAGGGTATGAAACAATACCTCATGAAAAGCAAAGTCACAAAGGTGGCCTGGACAAGGACGCTCGTCTCATCCCCCTGCAAAGGTTTGTGGCAAGGTGACCCAGAGGTTTCAATGATGTCCTGAGTTGTTCACGTGATTAGTCATGCCCTACTGGACTGCAGGGGAGAAACTGAAAAGCTGGCCTGTGGGCGCCAAAGTCTAGTAGGGGGAGGAGGTGCTGCTTCAGCCCTGGGAAGGCTCGCTACGCGGGAGGAGCCTTTCTTGCACGCGTCCTTTTTTTTGCTCTCTGGCAGGTCTACTAGGCACTTTTCAACATGATTTGGGGCGAGGTGTGGGGAAGGGACAGCGTTTAGGAGAGCGGAGGAAGGAACAGGCGGCATCTTAGCAACAAGAGGCCATGTCCTTGCTTTGCATGGGACTACAGCGCAGGCTGCTGGCATCTCTGTGTGACACCGTTGGTCCTGCTCCCTAACAGTACATGCTACCAAGAACAGCTGCAGTTTGGTTTTCTGAATCTCAAGTGCCATCATCTCAGACGCTGCCTCAATGGGTCCCTTGCTTAAACTGGTTCAGCCTAACTAAGCTGTAACTTTTATTACATTGTCCAGTATTGTGTTTAGCTTCATTGAAAATCCTATCACATCTTATCTAAAAATGGCAAGAGTTTTTTTTTTAATATTTTTTTTTTTTAAATAGATGTGTTGCTGGTCTGGTCTCTAACTGCTGGGCTCCATGAGCTGCCTACCTTAGCCTTTGGAGTCCCTAGAATAGGCATATTCTACCACCATGCCTGGCTTCGCACAAGCGTGTGTAGGAGCACCATTAGGCGGTCAAGGTTTCCAGCTGACACACTAGAGGACAGTCCTGATCTAGACGGGGACAGCACACACACTATTGAGATGGAGAAATATCTTGTGTGCGAACCCACATGAATCACGGTGAAGCACTGTGTATTTGGGAGGAGGTGGGTGTATTTTGTATGTGAACTCAAATGAGTGCCAAGGCAGATTGCTTTCAATTTGTGCACATGGGAGAGCAAGTGATGTAGGGTGGGGTGGAGGGGTCAGTGTGAATGAAGTATGGGAAGCAGCAAGGATGTAAAGGCCTAACTTGAGAGCTGGCACATATGGTGTGGTGGGGGAGGCAAACATTGGGAGGGATTTCATTAGATTCATTAGTATCTCGTAAGGGTACCCAACAAGCCACGTCTTGTCTCAAGGCCATACTCCCTCAACCTCCAACACACACTGAGACAGGGTTTTGCCAGCCTATCCTCAAATTCCTGGATCCTCCTGCCTCAGCCTTCTGAGTCCTGGAATTAGAAGAGTGAGCCACTATGCCTGGTCAGAAAATGATTTCTGATTAGGGAATACTTTCACCTACTTCAGAGTTCAAATGGTGTGAGAGTGGGGGCCGGCTCTCAGCTCTATGCAGCAGTATCCTCGCTACTGAGGCAGCCAGCAGCACCTCAGACACATGCACACAACAGATTTCCTCTTCCCCCTTTTCCAGGAAGCGGCAACACAGCAAACAGTGCTGTGCTCGGCTCATCCAGCACCTTGACTGAGAGAGAATTCCATCCCAGAATGCAAAAAGCATCCTGTAACAGCTGTAGAGTGCGCGTTCCATGGCAAGGATGGCTGTGATTTGCTGAATGTGTTCCTCTTTTATTCTATCCTCAATCTGCAGAAGGCTCCTTCTTTATAAAACAAAATCCTTGTTGGACTCTGCCTCTTGCTTCAGTGATGTCTAACACTGAAGCTGTAGGTAGGTTAAAATTCATCGGGTTGACATGGCCTGACAGACTCTGCTCACCTTCATAGGCTGCTAATGACAGTAAACCTTGAAGTAGCCAAGAAGCAGTGTGACAGGATCTAATTTCCAAGTATGTGCATGTGTGTATGCATGTGTGTGTGTGTGTGTGTGTGTGTGTGTGTGCATGTGTTCTGAGGCTAGAGGCACCAGATCCCTTTGGAGCTGGAGTTTTGGGCAGTGGCGAGTCCCTTACTATGGGTACTGGGATTCAAACCCAGGTTCCCGACAAGATCCTAAGCACTTTTAATTACTGAGCTGTTCTCCAGCGCCTAAAACTTTTTTATTCTCTCTCTCTCTCTGTGTGTCTGTGTGTGTGTGTGTGTGTGTGTGTGTGCGCGCAGAGGTTGAAGGAGAAACTGTGGGAATTGCTTATCTCTTTCACCACATGGGTCCTGGGGCTTAGCAGCAAGTGAGCCATCTTGTTGGCCTATACTTCCTGTCACCACTCTTTCCTGGTCTGCTCCTCAGTGGGATATAATGTCAGCTGACTTTGTCCTCACCTCCTTCATGTTGGCAGTTTGCCTTCCCTTCTCTATCTCTCTCCCTCTCTCTTTCTCCCCCCTCTCTCCCTCTCCCTCTCTCTCTCCTATCAGCAGTCACGAGTCCCTAAGGCACCCCGCCTCCTTGGGGTGCTTGTCATTTTACAAAGCCATCATATATGTGCAGTAATGTAGTCAAGGCAGAATCAATCTTTAGAATGCTAAGTGACTTGAAAATTGGGAAGATTAACCAGGTCTTTGTTCGAGAAATGCCTCATAAAGCAAACATTTATTTTGAGTTTGAGCTTCCTTCCCTACACTGTAATTTTACTTTAAGAATTGATGACTTGCCGGGTGGTGGTGGCGCATGCCTTTAATCCCAGCACTCGGGAGGCAGAGGCAGGCAGATCTTTGTGAGTTCGAGATCAGCCTGGTCTACAAGAGCTAGTTCCAGGACAGGCTCCAAAGCTACAGAGAAACCCTGTCTAGAAAAACCAAAAAGAAAAAAAAAAAAAAAAGAATTGATGACTTTGCGGTAGATGACTGGAACCCTGGCCAGCACTCCTTTTTACATAACAGTGTTTTTACAAGATGGAAACATGAGCTGGAGTGCAGGGCTGCCTTCTACACACTGCAGGGATTTATCAGCTCTCTAACTTTGTGGGCCCTTCCCCACGCATGTCTGTGACATTTCTACCTCCCTGCTCTGCCTAGGTTGTCTGGGAGATCCTTGCTGTGAATTTTTCCTCTTTCTTTTGTCACATAAAAGTGTTGAACCTCTTCTCTTTTTTAATCAAAAATTATTATTATTGTATATGAGTGTTTTGCCTGCGTATGTGTACACCATGTGCTTGCCTAAGAAGGCCAGAAGAGGGTATCAGATCCCCTGCAACTGGAGTGGCAGATGGCTGTGAGACACCCCATAGGTGCCGGGAATCCAGGTCCTCTGGGAGAGGAGCCAGTGCTCCTAAGGCTGAGCCACTTCTCCACCAGAGGCTGCTTTCTAACATCCCAGGTCCTTCTGGGTGCAGCGCGCTGGCGAGAACACTGCGGTGAAGTTCCCAACCAACCTCAGTTTCTGCTGCTTTGTGCCACTCTAGCTGGGACCTGGGCAAGTCAGTTTCCTTCCGAGTTAATGACTTTATTGTAGGTCGAGGGCAATAGAGTGGGAGTTTAAATAAAACGATCTCTAAACTCCCTGCTAGTACTAAAACTTTATGACTTCCATGTTATTTTTTTTTAAACGATGAAATAGCTCTGGCCAGTTACAATGTCCATATCTTTAGAAGCCTTCAAATTAAAAACTCAGGGCTCAGCAGCTAGGAGTGAGCACTGCTTTTCCAGAGGACCCAAGTTCAGTTCTCAGGGATCTGATGCCCTCTCCTGACCTCTGTGGGCACTTACTCACACATATGTTGTTCCTCCACCCCCACATAATTTTTTAAAAAGTCTTAAAAAGAGGATAAAACTAGAAGTGGGGATTTCTGGAATCATTGGCTGATGTGGCACACAGGATGCTGAGGTGGCCCAAACAGGCCCATCCTGTTTAGTGTGGGCAGGCCTTTGAATATGACACAGCACTCCTGCAGATGGGTTACTTTCCATGGCCATGGTGATGGCGTGGCCAGTCTCATCTATGGGAGTCTCCCCTAGCAACTTGAGAAGAAGGGGATGCTGTCAGAGGGTGCATGGCTAGACTTGCCTGGAGAATCAGCAGCCAGCAGGAAAAGGGGGATTCAGTCCCACAAGGGAATTGAGCTGAATTTTGCCAACAACTGAAAACCTTGATTACAGTCCCTGTTAAGATCTGGGGAGAAGCCGGGCAGTGGTGACGCACACCTTTAATCCCAGCACTTGGGAGGCAGAGGCAGGCGGATCTCTGTGAGTTTGAGGCCAGCCTAGTCTAAAAGAGCTAGTTCTAGGACAGCAAAACCCTGTCTTGAAAAAAAAATAAATCTGGGGAGAGGGAGTGAGGAGGTGGCTCAGTGATTAAGGTTACTGACTGTTCTTCCATAAGATCCAGTTCTAGGACCCAGGTTCGAATCTCAGCACTCACATGGCGGATGACCGCAGTCTGTAACTTCAGTTCCAGGGAATCCACAGCCTCTTCTGGCCTCTGCAGGCATCAGGCATGCATGTGGTACACAGATATACACGTAGGACATATGTGCAAGCAAAGCATTCAAACCACATAAAATAAAAATAATCTAAAAAACAAACCAGAACCACACAAACAAGCTCTGAGCAGGGACTGCAGAAAGCCGCATGACAGCCCCACTCATCATCTCTTGGCTGCAGAGCTGGCCCTCCTTTATTACGCCAGCCAGCGGCAGGAAGCAGGAGAGCGGTGGGAGCGGCTCCACGCACCACACTTTATATATAGCTGCCCTCAATTTTCAGGTGTGCGTTACCCTTTCTGCAGCCACAGCTCTAAACTGCACAAATGAGGTCCGGTGGAGGCCCTGGCCAAGGTCTGATTAAGTTTTAAATTTTCTCACAAGGAAATAAAAACTGCCACCTTTACTTTTGGGAATCCAACAGCTTTTCGCTGACTTTCAATTTATCCAATAATTATAAATTAGTCCATTTTCACATGGATTTGAATGTAACTCTGGGCCATGACACGATGGTTTGCCATCACTGCTGTCCTCACTGGATTTACACTCATGTAGGAGACACGACTCTGGGTGTGTGTCTGTAAGAAGCTTCTAGAGAGGCTTAGCTGCGGATGGCAGACCCATTCTGAACATGAGAGGCACCATCCAATAGGTTGGGACAGAATAAAAGTCAAAAAGGAGGGGCTGGAGAGATGGCTCAGTGGTTAAGAACACTGACTGCTCTTCCAGAGGACCAGGGTTCAATTCCCAGCACCCATATGGCAGCTCACAACTGTCTGTAACTACACCTCTAGGGGACCTGACACCCTTCATAGGCAAAACACCAATGCACATTCAAGTAATAAATATTAAAAAAACAAGTCAAAAAGGAGAAAGCAACTGAGGACCAGCGTTCATCTCCTCCTGCTTCCTAACTGTGGACACGAAGCGACCCCTCCTGCTGCCACAGCCAGAGCCCCACTGCAATGGACTGTCCACTGCAATGGACTGTACCCTCTCCAACTGTGCGTTACAAACAAACAAACGACACCCTCAATGTGCGCTTCTTTAAGTTGTTTTGTCAGGGATTCTGCCACAACAATGAAAATGGAGCCAATTTCCCTGTGGCGTTTAGGACTCCCTGCTCCCCCCCCCCCACTCCATGCCGCAGTCAGGACTTCCTGCAGGTGACCCTGCCTCCCCATGCCTGCAGTCAGGACTCCCTGCTCTCCCCTCCCCTCCCCATGCCTGCAGTCAGGACTCCCTGCTCTCCCCTCCCCACTGCAGACATAACTGGAGCAGCTATTTTATGCGGCTGTCACCTCGACACCCTGCCATGATGAACTGCACCTGTGAACTGCGAGTTGATGTAAACCTTTGTTCCAGATGCTTTTGTCAGTGCGGTGCATTCTGTCACCAGGAACAGTAGGGACATATCTTAGGACAGTCTGCCATCTCTTGGGGTTGCCCATGGTGAGAATAAATTCTCTCACTTTTTACTGTTTGTTCTAACTGAACATCTACTGTGTACAAGGAATTGTCTAGGCCTTGAGCAGGACATAAAGAGGCAGAAAACATGGTTCATGTTTAGATAATGATGAAACTGAGAAAAAGCTTCAGTTCTTAATAATTAAGAATTTAGAACATTTAAGCTAGTAAGAGTGTAAAAAGTTAACTATGGTGGCCTGGAGAGATGACTCAGTGGTTAAGAGCACTTGCTGCTTTTCTAGAGTAGTTGGGTTTGGTTCCTAGCACCCACATAGTAGTTCACAATCATTTGTAATTCCAGTTCTAGAGGACACGACACTCTCTTCTTCCGGTCTCCAAGACATACATGTAGGTAAAACACCCATACAAACAAACAAATGAACAAAAATACATTAAAAAAGTTAACTATATAGTTGGAGGTGGCGAACACCTTTAATCCCAGCACTTGGAAAGCAGAGGCAGGTGGATTGCTTGTGAGTTTGAGGCCAGCCTGGTCTACAGAGCCTGAGAATCTCTGCTGATGTATAGTCCAGAACACCATGCAGGTATACCCTTTGGAGCCATGTTTCATGGCAGCCTCCAGAAGACAAGCTCTTGGTTATTTCTCCCTAGTTGCTTTGGAACTGGCTCTGTAGACCAGGCTGGCCTTGAATTCACAAAGATCTGACTGCCTCTGCCTTCCCAGTGTTGGGATTAAAGGTGTGTACCACAATCCGGTAGGGCTTGATTTTTACCCTAAAGGTGGCTGATTCATTTGGAAGGCCGAGTCACAGACCTGCCGTGAACATGAGGCCTGTCTGGACAAGAGAACAAGAACTGGTCTTACCATTGCCCCAGTGTGTTTGCTCAGCTAAGGCAACTGGGGAGACACAGTCAAGAGCTGGAGGCTACCGTGAAATGTGGCTCCAAAGGGCACACCTGCACAGTTCTGGGCTGTGCGTCAGCAGAGATTCTCAGGCTCTACCTGAATCTTGAAATACACTGAGGGGCAAGACGATGGTCAGGAGAATATGTAGACTTTGGGATTAAGGAGATGTGAATTTAAATCCTGACTCTACCAGTGCTTAACTGGGCAGCCTGTACCCATCAAATGGGGACAATGTCACCTACACAGTTAGGTTTTAAGGATTAGAGAAAGAACATATACAAAGCACTTAATATTACGGCTGTCGTGGAAGCTGCTATGAAGTGACAGCTGTTCTGGGGTTCCTGACGTGCGGCGGCGTCAGAGGCGGTGAAAGGGCAACACCTCAGACTGTTTAGATGGCAAGAGAGGCAGCAGCGTGTCTGTTTAATGCATTTGTTCGGAATGTAAGGCCTGTTATGAGCTAGAAACTGTCTACTCCACCAGTAACTTCTGACTCCCCCAACAATTCAGTAGGACCTAAATGGCAGAAGATTGAGGTGTTTACTCTAAATGTTAGATTCAGAGAATCTGAAGCTACAGGGCCTCTTAGAGGTTATCCTTGTGATCCGAGTCACTTCAGAGACAAAAGAAACTGGAATCATTTGATGGTGAGAACAGTGCTTCAAAGGTCACCCTGGGGCCAAGAATATCGGCCTGAGTGATGGCACAGATTTAATATTTATTCTCTTACCCACAGAGTGCTGAAGAAAAGCTTGGGGCACGCGGGAGGCAGAGGCAGGCGGAGCCTGAGAGTTCCAGGCCAGCCTGGTCTACACAGAGTTCTAGGACAGCCAGGGTTATGCAGTGAGAACCTTTCCCAAAATAGAAAGATGAAAAAAAAAATTAGAGACAACTGTTTCAAATGAGAACCTTTAGTTGAAGTAGCTATGTGCTAGAGCCTGAGTAATAAAGGCAGCAGACATTACTTGTAATTATTCTCACGTACTGCAGTTCGGAGTACACGAGGGGCACACTGGACACACACAATTACCAAATCTAATACCCTGAGGTGCCTTCTGCCAGGGCCCCTGGACCTGGACCTTTCGCTCTTCTGCAGAAACTGATATGCTTTGAGATCGAGAGGCAACAGCTCATTCTTGAGCTCCAGCTAGAACTGAACTATATCATCGCAGGAAGGCACTGGGGAGGGGTTGTGCTCAACTTCCCATTACTTCTCCAGCAGATTACTTACATAATTTAGACAGCCAGTCAGAGGCAATGCATTTGATTTCATGTGCATGAATGAGCAACGGAGCTGGCTGTACTTCAATGCTAAATGAGAGATGACCTACAGTGGAAATCCAGTCTTTATTGGAGGCCATGTCTTCAGGAGGTCAGAATTCACCAGGGACACTGTATTTTTAGCTGAGTTTTTTTATATGAGTGGTTATCACATGGTCCACACAAACCAAAACCAAAGCAAAGCAAAGCAAAGAACCCCACCTCAATGAAACTTCCAATATTATCCCTGGGTCACATTCTCTGATAACACACCCACCTGTCCGTACTTGCTGCCTGTCGGGACCTCTTGAACTATCCAGCGGAGCATTAATCTCCAGGGTACTAAAGGTATTTTGGAGCAAATCAAGTCTGGCAACTGCATCCCTCCTTTGGGGATTAGTAACAGGCATTAGCATATTAAAAGCCAGCAGGAACAGTGCTTTAGGGGAGAAATGCTGTGCCACGCTGGCATTTTCCAAACTTATTTAGATTATGGAGCACTTTTCTCTGCAAACCTAGGGAGGACTCATTACCATATCGATCACCCCGCTGCTTGGGGAAACTCTGCTCAACTCTGTTTTGGGGTTGATTTGTGAACTCTAAAGTAGCCAAGGAGGGAATGGTGCCAGGGCCTCGGAAAGATGCCAGTGTCTGAAGGTCTTAACCTTTCTAGAAAAAAGGAGACAGCTGAGACCGAGAGCATTTGAGACTGAGAAGAAGCTGGACAGAGAGTCGGCTGCTCTGGTCCTGCTCGCTCTGCTTCTGTGCCCACAGCGGGTGTCGGGTTCCACTCGAAGTCTCCACATTTCCCGGCTCGTTAGCACTTCCACGCTAACTAGAATGCCTGTATACTCATCTTGCCCCCACTCCTGAGAGCTTTGCGAGGGTAGAACCCCATGGCCAGCAGAGCAGCTGTGTTGCTGGCTAAATAAACACATGAGCAGCATCATACTGTGGTCACGCTATCAACTTTGGAACAGGACCGTTAGCAAATGCACAAGGTGACAGTGTTCTGTGTGGATTCGTCCTATGTCACCCTATGAGTTAGTATCTTTATCCTTACTTTAAAACCACAGAACGAGTCCAACGCCACCCAGCCTGTACATGGTAGCAGCCAAGACAAACTGAGGCAGATGACATGAGTGCCTGTGTTCTTTAGAGTCAGGGTCTCCTGAAGCCCAGGCTGGCTTCAACTAATTATGGACCCAGAGTTGACCTTGAGATTCCGATCCAGCCTCTTTACTCCTAAATGCTGGGATGACATTCATGGGTTAGCAGGTGGTGCTGGGATCCAAACCCAGAGCTTTTTGCATGGTAGGCAAGAACTCTGCCAGCTGAACCAAACTCCCAGCCCAAAGCCTGTGTTCTTAAAAACACCACACCACGCGGCCTTTCTTCTGGGGCTCATCTCAGCACTAAAATTTACACATTTCTATGGTGAGAGGAGGAAAGGCCTGTAATTGCTGTAGGTAGACTTCTTCTATCTCAGGTGTTGCTCTAGGCATAGAGAATACACAGGAAGACATAAGAATTTAGTCTGAATGGCAGACAGTCTACACCGCAATGTGCAATCCTCCACACAAACTCAGTGAGAGATGCTGTAAGAAAGAATAGGATGGCCGGGCCATGGTGGCGCACGCCTTTATTCCCGGTGCTTGGGAGGCAGAGGCAGGTGGATCTCAGTGAGTTTGAGGCCAGCCTGGTCTACAAAGCAAGTTCCAGGACAGCCAGAGCTGTTACACACAGAAACCTTGTCTGGAAAAAACTGAAACTAGGATGCCATGACACAGGTGTTTGAGCTAGCTGAGAATGGATGTGGTCTTTGCAGCTGTGATTGAGAACCTTGAGATAACGTTAGTCTGGATTACTAGCTGGGCTCTGAGACCTCATAAGACCAAGTAGGTGAAGACATTTAGGGATGTAGAGGGGAAGGCCACATAGAGATAGGACAGATGTGGGAGCTATGCACCCACAGGTCAAGGAACACGCCTATAGCCACCAGAAGCTGAAGAGGCAGGAAGGATGCTCCATGAGCCTTTGGAGGGAGCACGGACCTGCCAGCATCTTCACTTCACACACCATGACTTTAACACTCAACTGTGAGAGAATACATTTCTGTTGCTTTAAATCAAGTTTGTGGTAATTTTCTGTAGCAGTCCTGGGAGACACAGGCATGCGGTTCATTCTGTTACTTGGCATGAACATAAAACATATAAACCAAACCAAGACGTCAAAGTAAATGACCCAGCACCGCAGGCCTCGAAGCTAAATGTATTTCTGCGTGTCAGGCAGGGCTCTGTAATCTGTACCCCATCTCTGGGTGTAAGTGTGTGAGTACAGAGGCCCGCCATCTTACTCAGTAAACGGCCCAAAGTCATTTGAAAGAAACTCCCCTACCACCTTTTTAATCACTAGGTTGCATTTCTCTTTGTTACCACTACCCTGAATCATTTTATTTTGTACACCCTATAATTTTAACACAGATAGTGATTCATCTCATATAGTTTTCTTTAAGTGGTTCCGTTGGCTTTAGTTGAGGAGGAAAAAAAAAACCCAGAGGCACTTATTAATTCTATTTTTGTAACTTCTGACTTTAAATCTTATGGTTTTGGATTTGCACATGATATCTAATCCTGCCGTGTGAGCCAGCAACACAGCCAAAGCTGTTCGGGAAGGAGGAGTTGGTAATACCTCCCCATGACATCTGCATCATGGTTCCCCAAAAGGAGCCTACAGAAATGAGAGGAGGCATTATTTTAAGCAAACAAATGCTATTTTAAAGAACTATATAGATAGATTAAAATAAAAAGCACCCGAATTGGAAAGGAAAAAAAGTGAAACGAGTTCTGGCTGCAAGCAGAGCCATCTCATTTGTTTTTCTAGCCTTACTGACATACAGCTGACAAAGTGACACATGACAACATGACGTTACACACGCCCTGACTCTGCCTCAGAGGAGAGAGATTCTGACGCTCTCTCTGATTGGCTTCACGCCTGTTTCCAGACGTCACAGTAACGGTCTGCCCTGTCTGCTTCACCATCCAATGCACGTGTGGAGCTTGGAGTCTCCGGGTGAAGTGTAAGGCCCATTTAAGGCCGATACAAGAGAATAAACCACCTGGTGGTGGTGGTGCACGCCTTTAATCCCAGCACTTCGGAGGCAGAGGCAGGCGGGTCTCTGAGTTTGAGGCCAGTCTGGTCTATAGGGGGAGTTTCAGGACAGCCAGAGATACACAGAGAAATCCTGTCTTGAAAAACCAAAACCAAAACCCAAAAACAAACACATAAACAAACAAAAAGAGGAAACCGAAGGGCAATGCCAAGAAAAGCTGACATTTTAAGGGGAGCCACTCACCTAAAGGATACAGATTAATGCTTATAGCTTCAAGAAAGAAACTTCCAGGCTTCATTACCTTTATCGAGAGATGCTCCAGCCATGTGGTAAAAGCTCAACGCAGTGTCCACGTCATTAATGTTCTTCAGGAAAGTGAAGAAGTTCTCTACCTCCTGGAAAGTCAGGCCCTGAAAGAGGAGCGGCAGCAAGATAAGGCAGAGCCCACAGCAAAGAGCAAAGCCAGAGAAACCTAGGAGGAACACACTCCCCCAACTTAGAGATGCTGGACCAGTCAGTCAAGGTACGGCATCTGTGTACACCACAGGACAAAGTCTAGAGCAGTGCTTCTCCTCCTTCCTAACGCGCGACCCTGTCATGCAGCTCCTCATGTTGTGGTGACCTCCAACCATAACGTTTTTTTTTAAATATTTTTTATGGTTTATTTAACTTTTATTTTATGTACATTGGTGTGAAGGTGTCAGATCCCCTGCAACTGGATCTTCAGACAGCTGTGAGCTGCCATGTGGGTGCTGGGAATTGAACCCGGGTCCTCTGGAAGAGCAGTCAGTGCTCTTAACCACTGAGCCATCTCTCCAGCCCCCAACCATAACATTATTTAGTTGCTACTTCATAACTATAATTTTGCTACTGTTATGAATTGTAAGGTAAATATCTGATAAGCAGGGTATGTGAGATGTGACCCCTGTGAAAGGGTCTTTCAACGGCCCTCAGAGAGGTCACAACCCACATGTTGAGAGCCACTGCTTTAGGGTATTACCCTGAGGAGAGCAACCTGGCTCACCAATCCTCCCTCACACATCAACTCTAACACGAATAATACAAATAAACAAAACATTAAGATACAATTTTAAGCAAGGCATGGAGGCACATGCCTTTAATCTCAGCACTTGGAAGCCGCTGAGGCAAGTGGATCTTTGTGAGTTCCAGGCCAGCCAGGGATACAAGTGAGACCCAGTCTCTGAAAACAAAGAAACATGAAAACAGCACCACCACCTCCAGTTATTGTGTGTTTGTGCATGCATGTGGGCACGTACTGAAGAAAACATGTTTTTGTGAACTAGAGGGGATGTTTCTGTGAACTAGTCATGACCCCTACTCTGCCTTTCGCCTGATATAACCAATCATAGTAAATGCCCTTTAAATGAGCCAATCCCTGCATTTGACAAACAACCCCACCCTGAAAATGTGGTTTTGCCTTTAAAAGAAGCCTGTAATAACTAGTCGGGATTTCTCTCCCTCACCTGGCTGAGGAGCCCGTTTGCGCACATGAGAATAAAATTCCTCTTGCTTTTGCATCAGCTGGACTGGTGAGTGGTTCCACGGGGCGACCCTCCTGAGGAGTTAGCATTCTGGAATTGGGGTCTAACAGTACCATGGTGTGTGCGGAGGCCGGAGAGAACTTCCAGGAGTTGGCTCTCTCTCTCCTTCCATCTTACTGAAGCTTGCTTACTTTATTCTCTTACTTCTGCTGCTCCATGCATTTCAGCACAGCTGCCCTGAGAGTCTCCAGGCAATTCTCTGTCTCTACCTCCCACCACCACATCCAAGTGCTGGGATTACAGATCCCTGCTATCACACTTGGCTTTCTTTACCTGGGTTCCTGGGATTGAACTCAGGCCATGATGCTTGCGTGGCAAGCACTTTTAGCCGCTGAGCCATTTTGCCAGGCCTAAATTCCTATTCTTTTTTTGTCGGGCTGAGAAGAGAACACGGGGACGCATGCATGCTAGACAAGATCTACCGCTGAGCTGCACCCTCAGTCTCAGACTAAAACTCCTAAAACAGAGAGGACATTGTAGAGAAAATATTTTCTACCTTAATAAAGAATCGCTAATGTTTGCTAATTAATTGTTTTGGTGAAACCTGAAATGCTACAGTTCAAGACCAGACTTCTCATGCTGGGCTTACTGGAGGACAGAGGGGGGAGAGTGAGGACAGAAAAAGGGAGGGACGGAGGGAGGACAACCTGCACCAAATGCCCATTCATCAAGATTTAGACAAACAGTGGAACACAAATCATCCGCTGACACCATTAAATCTAATATATAATGCTGTCTTTATTATACAGATGCAATAAAAAATATTTATTGAACGCTTACTAGCTATCCAGCACTCTGCCAAGAACAGCAGGAGAAATAAAACTCACTGGACAGAGGCCTTGATGCTATGGAGCTCATGATTTACACAGGCCTCCTTGAAGAAAAAGATGAGACCAACCACAAGATTCTTATTTCCCAGTAATTGCTTCACACACACACACACACACACACACACACACACACACACACACACACACACACACACAC